>MNCI01027262.1:1531579-1554317 GCA_015680685.1 Gnetum montanum | reverse complement strand
ACAATTGTGGAAACATGCCTCCTACGTAAACATGGAAAGTCCTAAAAACAATTCAACTTTCTAATGTAACAATGTGATAGCTTTGGAAATTTCTATTCATTGTTATCGGTAATGGTCTCATATTTTTCTAATAAATGGTAATGTAATCAATTGCAGTATAGTAGTTCAGGTCCCTTTCACAGTCGCTTACAGTCTGCATACACCATCACCGCAGAGCGCCCGTGTGAAAGAAGATCCAGAACATTCATCAATGACATCAATGGATGGAGGTCAATTCGATCTGTTTTTCAAATTGATTTGTGCATTTTTGTTTCATGCACATTTGTAGATTAAGAGATCTGTTTTTTTACATGCTTCCGCTTGTGCAATCCGGTTCTCGATGCATGTTAGATTTCTTACAAAATGCAGATGTGCAGCGGTAATTGAGAGTGTTTTGCTGTACTCAGCGTGCCCAGGAGCCCTCCAAGAACTCTCATGGCAGATGTTTTTTCGTTTTTGTTTCTGTTATTTTGCGTAAGTGGGCTCGTGGAGTCTCTTTTCTGTGTGAGCGACTGATCAAGACCTCTGCACAGTAAGAATTGTGGCTGATCCTTTACAGGTAACAAAATGAAGGAGAGGGGATCGGATTATGAACCATGGTTAAGTTTGGTTAAAAGCAGGAAATGATGTCACAAGTTTATATATGTTGGAAATGCAACGGTAAAGTACGTTTCACGATATGTTGGAGCATTTTGTTTTTTGGAATTTCACCTCCCAAAGTCCCCACTATCCCACGCCTTCTCAAAAAAGGGAAGGTAAAGTTCCACCAGCTACTTCATTGATTTTGAAATGCCGCAGAGCCGGTATAATTGAAGCATCAGCGTGCAAATTCTTGGGTTCAAAGGTTTATTTTAGAATTAAAAGTGGAGGACAGGATTTAACTTTCTTTAAGAAAATCACCCTGGTCAATTATGCAGGTTAAAAGCGGTTGAAAATGTGTTGCATGTGTTTATTTCCTATCATCACCCATGACAGTTACAATGTTGCAGCAAAAAAATTGTATCATTTGTGAGTTAGTAGATGAGTCAAGGGATTTAGAACCTTAGATGTTTTTTTTTAAACTTAAGTATAATCAAATTCATAAATTAGAGTTACCATATCTAAAGTTTTACCATTAAACTAGCACTTCATTTTGAATTTAAGCTTACATTGTTACAAATTTTCTTTCTAAATTTAAACTTACGTAAACTTTCTTTGAATAAATATTGCTCTTTACCATCTTCCAAATCACCCATTCTCAGTTCTCGTAGTTGGTTCAAATCATTTAAATGCATTATGCGAAGTCGGCATCTACCAGGACTTGTGGACATGATTATTGGAACTTCTTTAGAATAGGAAAATTTGAAAAACCATAAACAACGAACAATAATGATTTAACGAATAAAGGCTTCAATGCCTGGTTGCAATACTCAAATTTTTGGGACTTGTCTGCATTAATGGCAATGGATCACGCCATGATGGTATTGGCGCAAATAATCAGGTTGAGCCAACATAGGCAGTTCGCCACTTTTCTGACGCGTTGACATAGCGTAGGAGCTCTGGGGATATCTTTTTCTTGCCAAGCACGGTCTTAAACCTTCGCTTGAAACTTACAAAACTATGACTGACACATTGCTACTATTAATGCAAACGTTTATTATGGTAAAGTACATAAATTTATCATGACCTCTAATATCGTATTATGTGATACCACAGTCTACATATCAGATGCACCACATACTACGAAAAGGAAAGCTTTATAACAAAGAATGCAGTTAATTTTATTGGGAGAAAACCCTTTGTTGTTCTTTATGAAGAAATGGATTCACAATTATTCTAGGATTGTTAGATTTTAATGAAAATCATAGTTTAAAAGTACAATAAAAGATTCAAGATTCAAGTAATATAAGTATATTTCAAGATGTTGCTCTAAATGAATATGACATTGTTCATGTTATATGTGAAGCCAAACCCTAGTTGTTAGATATTTTAGAAAGTAAAATTTTTATCATTAGTTAAAATATCTAGATTCAAAGATGTATTATTTTAATGATTCTAAATCATCAACTAAAATATCTAAAAGGTGATTCACTAATTCGCAAGCCATTTCAATAGAGTATACCCTTAGTATGGTGATGGCTTCCAAGGTATTGTCCTTGCTTTTAAAGTTTTACCTTTCCTATAGGTTTTATCAAGTTCTCCATTTAGACTGGTGCCCTTTTTTTTTCAATTGATATGCAATTCTAGTTTGTACTAATCTAAGACTTGGCAAGGAGATTTATTGATCTAATAACTACAGTATAGTTTATGTGCATAATGTCTTTTCTTAAGGCTCTACACATATCACAAATCTCAACAATATAGTAAGATTTGGACACTATTTTCTTATCTTGTTTTAGGGTTTGAAAATTGCTTAAAACTTGAAATCAAGTTGGTTGACAATATTTCACTTATTTTGTTGGGTGGATATAAAGGTACCAATTGTGTCTAAATTCAAGGAATAAACAATGAGGTGTTAGCCTAGTGGTATGGGCCTTGGCCTGGTAACCCCAAGTCACAGGTTTGATTCTATTAGGTAGCATTGAGTTATAAACTTCTAAGCTTATAAATCTTGGGGGGTAACAAAGTGAAAAACTAGCAAATTAAGAATTTGAAACATTGTTTCAAATATTCTTGCTAACAAAAATCATAAAAATTGCCTCTTTCTTTCCTTTCTATTAAATCAATAAAATGAAAGAAAAAAATTGACTATAGTAAATCTAAAGACACTATAGTGAGAATTTGACTATAGGTAAATCCAAAGACATATAGCCAACATAATGCATTAGAAGAATTGCGTAGGAATGTAACAATGCCTCAAGTGTGGCATTAGGAATTATAAAGATTATATGTCCACATTAGTTCATACCAACTGAAAGTAACTATGTAGAGGGATGGGAATCACTTTTGACCAACTTAATTAACATTCTCTTTGAGTGTTGGAACCCTAAACTAGTGACAATATATGTATACCTCAAGATATATAACTTAGAATTGCTAATCAAAATCAAACTTATGACTTAGAGCTTTCATATTAGAAGTCTTATCGCTAAGCTAACACCTCATTGTTAGTAGCATTTGAACACCTCATTATTATTAACATTCTTTGTGGTGCAAGGCTTTGGGTTGCAACCAACCATGGTTGGTAGGGGCATAGTATTTATGCAAAGGTTAATGTTTTTGAGTTTTGAAACAATATTGATGTTTGCAATCTTTTTGTTTCTTTTAACACATATTTCTTAGTTACACTAAGAGATCGTGCACTATTTGCAAATTACAAGTATTAAAACCCGCATCATATTTGCATGTTATGCACTCACTTATTACATCATACTATACACATCAAAGGTATCTAAACATGTGTACCATAGTGTGCTGGTTGTTGATCCTAAGATCCATGAATTGAATGCACCCAAATTCACAAGGTCCATTGCAAGCTATACCTTTATTAACAATATTGTATAATCTCGGCAAAGTTAAAATAACCAATAAATAATTAAATTGTTAGCGAGAAAATAAAATTGCTGACAACCAATTACTGGACGAACTTTGCAGAAAATTTCCACTGAAAAGGAAATTCGAGATTTATTTGGCAATAGTCCAATTGTGGACGTGCCGGAGTGGTTATCGGGCATGACTAGAAATCATGTGGGCTCTGCCCGCGCAGGTTCGAATCCTGCCGTCCACGATTCCTAATTGGTCGTCTCTTTTGGGTTTTGGGTTTACAAACTTGTTATAGATTTCGTTTTTTTGGTTTACAAAATTGATACAGATTTCAGGCGATATAAACCTGAAACTGAAGTAATCTGTTACGCACAAACCAGAACCTGTTTTAAACTTTCAACCGTATCTTCAGCGTAATATCTGTAATTTTTGTATATATAACGAATTTGACCGATTACACAAATGCAGTCTCACTTAGTCGTTTTTTGGGTTTTCAAATTTGATATGATTTTAGGAGATGTAAACTTGAAACTGAAGAACCAGGACACTTTCCGGTTTTAAACCGTTTCTACAGCGTATTTTCTCCATACATGACAAATTTGAGGGGAATATACCAACATGATCTGTATTCTGAGATTAAACTGAAGTACTCTATTACGTGCAAGCCAGGGAACTTTTCGGTTTCAAACCTTCAACCGTTTCTTGAGCATAATATCGGTATATATAACAACAAATCTGAACCAAGTACGGTACAAGATATATTCCGAGATTGCTGCTGTCTAACCGATCATAAAGATTCAAGTTATTTTTTCCAAACATCCAAAGCGCTAAAAGTGGGTAACGCTAACATCGTAGCGCACAACACCGTTGCCGGTTTTAAGATCAGCGTCGTGGGTTCGAGCCTGCGCGAAGCCACGGGCAAACCGGAACAAACCACTACCACTAATAATGGGCATCTCTCTTGCCTCTGTAAAAACAGCGTTGCTGCCCAGCAAAGCAAGAGTGCTGCCAAGCAAAGCAAGAGTGCTGCCAATATATTTGCCACTGTCGAACACGAAATTCATGGCCATGAGCAACCTTGCATTGCCCTGTTGGAAAGGTCGCTGCTGTAACTTACCTGTCGCTGCTGTAACTTACCTGTCTGGATCGGCGATGGGTGTAGAATAGGAGTTTCTATGAGCTTCTACTTTAACTATTGGAATATATTCTCGCATTTCTTGGTCCAAGTAAAAGGTGCATCCTTCTTCTACTTTAACTATTGGAATATATTCTCGCATTTCTTGGTCCAAGTAAAAGGTGCATCCTTCTTGGTTAGTTCAACCAAAGGTTTAGAAATCTTTGAGAAGTTCTCTATGAATTGCCTATAATAACTAGTATGGCCAAGGAATGACCATATATCTTTCACCATTTTAGGTTGCTTGGTGATTCCTTAGATGACCTGTACTTTTTCTGGATCCACCTCGATTTCTTTGCTTGAAAGTTTGTGCCCCAACATAATGCCTTTTTGGACCATTAGATGGCTTTTCGACCAGTTGAACTTCAAGTTGGTTTCTACACATCGTTGAACCACTTGCTCCAGATAGACCAAGGCTTTCTTAAAGGTGGTATCATAGGTAAAGAATGTTGACCTTTTGGTATGTCAAAACCTTAAGGAAAATGGAGAACATAAAGTGTTTGTTATGGATGATGTGTTTACAAGACATGAACAAGAACTCCACAATAAGATGCCAAGGACTCAAGGGAAATGAGATTTACAACAAAATGACAAGTGAAGATCATATGAGTTAAGGTGAGAGGATGAATGAACATGGGCTAAAATCGAAGACTAAAAACCAAATGAAGATGCTCCAAAGACTAAGAAGAAGACAAATTGATGAGAGGAAGCCTATGAAATTAGAGTCCAAGAATTGAGGAGATGTCCCTTAGAAATAGTAGATGTCTCCCCAATGATGTCCCATTCCATTATTTAGCAAGATGTCTCTTCTAAATAGAGGCCATTCTTAAGTAGACATCCCAACTTTGAAGGAGATGTCTACATTAACTGTTAGGTAGGCATTGCACAAATTTTGAGGAATTTTTAGAAACTGCCAGATGATAAGAAGATATCAAATTCTTAGGAATAGAGTAAGGATTGTTCACACTAAAGCAATCATTATCATATCTATGCTTTTGTATTCTTTCTCTTCATTACTACATTATTTGCTTGGTTGTATGTTCAATTAAGCTTTAATGACAAGGACTTGCAATTATAGTTACATTCTTTCCTTTTACCTTGTTCTTTTTTGTAATTGCCTTGCAAGGTTGATGTGCTTCTTGCAAGAAGGAAACCACATTGAGCTTGTTGGGACATTGCAGGGTTGAGTGGTTTTGTAGCATCAAAACACTCTAGAGAAAAGCTCAATTTTGTAAAGGTTATGGAATCTTTAAAACCACATTCTAAGCACAACCTTGTGGGATTGAGTGGTTTTGTAGTAATAAATCACACTTTTATGTAGAGCTTAGATCTTGTATAGGGTGTGGTACCCTTCAAACCACATTTGATTAAGCAACAAAGTTTGAAAGTGTGCATGGATTCTACCCTCTAAGTGTGAAATAGCCAAGTTGGGAAACATGTAAAATTTTGTGTTTTTGTGTGGCACATTTGATTTCAATGGGAACTTATTCATCCCCCCTTCTAAGTTCTTGATCCTCAAGTGGTATTGGAGCTTGGTAATCTCACGTAGATAACTCAACATGAATATGGAAGGGACAAAAAACATCAAACTCAAATAGACAAACAAAGTAATATGCTTCATCAACTATTGCATTCAATCCCTATGCTACATTAGTAAAGGTAAGTCTTTTATTCCTTCTTCTATTTCTAGTTTGATAGGTAATAGTAGAGGCCATGTAGCCTCTAGAAGAGATATTGATTGCAAAGCTAAAAATATACATCAAAATTTAGATAAAAAGAGAAGTCCAAGTAATCATAAAAATCATCATAAAATGAATGAAAACTCCTTTGTAGAAAGGTATGAGTTACATTGTAGTGAAATTATTTCTTTTCAAAGTTTATGCCCTGAAATGCAAGATATATTACATGACAAAGAAATAAAGAGTCTAGCTCTTAATGATAAATGTTCTTATCTTGAGAAAGAAAACTCAGTTTACCTACTTCACAGAACAAAATTGTGGAAACATCACTTTTGGAGATGGCGTGGAAGCACCTATAACAGGTATTGGTACCATAGGAGGAAAAGGTAAGGGACAACCTACTATAAATAAAGTGTTCTTCATCAAAGGATTAAAGCATAATATTCTAAGTGTTACTCAACTTTGTGATTCAAATATTGATGTTATTGTTTCTAAAGAAACCTATATAATAAAATACTTAACCATTGGAAACACTGTGATAGAAAGAGCTAGAAAAGATAATGTTTACACTATTATTTTTGAAAATTATCCTAACATTGAATCCAACTGTTGATTAGTAATATAGATGATGCTTGTATGTGGAATAGAAAGTTGGGACATATAAACAAGGAGATTCATCATACCTTAGTGACAAAAGATATGGTTCATGGATTACCCAAACTTAAAGACTTCAATTTAAACACTTGTGAAGCATGCCAAAAGGAATTAGCAAACAAGGGTAAGGTTTGGTAATAAAAATTATATATTTACCTCTCGTTTCTTAGATTTACTTCGCATGGATATGGTTTGTCCTTCTCAAACACTTAGTTTGGAAAAGAAAAGATATTTTCTAACTATTTTGATGATTACTCTTACTTTACTTTGGTCACCTTTTTATATCATAAGGATGGGGTATTTGATCATTTCTTAAGAATTTGAAATCAGATTTAGAAATAAAAAGGCTATTGATGAGTTATGGATTGGCCACATCAACGAGGCCTTATCAACTGGGCCCCATCAACTAGGTCCCTTCGATAGATCATTTGATGCATTGATGTGGCCCCGTCAATGCAAGGTCTATTCTTGCCTATAAATACATGCCAATCCACCATGTTTAGGCATCAGTTTGTCATAGTTGTAGTGAAGCTCTTATAGTTCTTCCATTTGAAAGTTAGAATATTTTCTTGAGTGCCTTTAGTAGGAGTCATTAAGTATACAGATCTTTATTCAAGCACTATTGGACCTGAGCATGACAATGTGTTTGACAATAAAGATAAGCTTCTTGTTAAACCTTGCAGCATTTTGTATATCTTAAATGTTTTATTCATGTGTTTAATGCTTTCAATCATTTATTCAAGGTTCCTTAGTAATTAATCTAATTAAGTAATCAAGCAACATAAGCTAAATAGCGATTAAGTAAACACATAACTACGACTACTTTGAGCATGCGTATGACGTTTCGTAATCCCAATAGCGCTTAACACTTGGTAAAGTAGCAACGTTATATCTGTTCATGATGTGTATGGCAAGTAGGACTAGATACTTATGTTAGGACTAGTTACACAATAGTTAGTTAATTATATTAAAGTAGACATTAACTTACTTTATTCCTTATCCTATTTATTTGAAGTACCAAAATCATAAAACAAAAAATGACAAAAATCATGTACCTTAGTTATACTTAAACCATACCCTTGAGCTTCACAAGTGTAGTTGGGAAGACAACAAATGTTCTCAACACCAAGTTCACTTCTTAGAGAACTAGTGCATTGGAAAACTATAAAGTACAAGGAATCTGATTGAATTGTACATGAACACTTTGTGATTCATATGGTTAGGTGTAGGGCTACCTTGTCGCTCATGATTAGTGCCATTGCTAGGGAGTATTTTTGTTGAAATGTGCACTATTTAGGATTAGTGAACATCCTTAACATCGTTGGATGAACCCTAAGGTCAAGATCATTCTCAAATAATATAATTACAAGAGCACATTGATATTTTATTTGTTTGCAAAATGTCTTCTTCGCATAAGCGTGACGATGTTAAATCACTACTCCCACAAGAATGCAAGGTAGTATATACTCATCCAGATGAGTATGTGCTTGACTTCGCCTTCATCCTAGATTAGGATGAACAACTACGATGGCATGATATGGAAGGCAACATTGTAATGCCTCCTGATTGATCTATGCCCGTGATGCTACTTTAAACTCTTAAGAAGTTAGACATCCAAGATCTTCAAGAGGAGTATGTTATGCATGATTATGATTACTAGGACTACCATCCCATTGAAACACAACATAGGAGATATTTACATTAGGAGAAGCAACATGAGTTTGCGAAGAGGAAACAACTCACCAATCCCTTATTCCTATTGAACAAAAATGATAATGAGGATCCTCTCTCTGGGGGCTCTCAACATGAAAATTCTCCACCCCTCATTACTGTTGATGGGGGCATGAACCTAAATCTACATTCCACTATCAAAAAACTAGGTTTAGGTAAAGATGGAAGTCAAGGTTAGGTTCAGAAAAGCATTAAGATGATAAGAAACATAACTGATGAGCCACGATATCGCAACCTACCTCAATTTCTCTAAATAAGAGGCAGATTTCCTTATTCTGGGGAGTAAGACTTAGACCCTTAGCTAAACTCTTGCAATTTTACCATTCCAAAGTTAGAATAATTCCTGTGTGCCCGCAGTAGGAGTCATAAAGTGAATGGATCTTTATTCAAGCAATTTGTACCTGAGCACACATTTGTGTACAGAAATAAAAACGAACTTTGTGATAAGTCTTGTAGCATACAGATTAAGCTAAATAGTAATTAATTATTGTTGAATGTTTAAATGCTTTCCTAGTTAATTAATCTCTCTCAACCCTTGACTCTCCTAGTTAAGTACACTCAGTACGACCGCTTCGAGCATGTGTTTAGCGCTTGGTAACCTAGTAACGATTAGCATTTGGTAATCCTAGCAGTGTTGCACTATTTCAGGATGTATGCAGCAAGTGGGAACAAATACTGGTGTTAGAAACAATTAGAACTTAGTTAGTGAATAGTTAATGAAAGTTAGTCACTTGGTTCTCTTTACCTTCCCCTATTAGCATAAGACATTAAAAAGATAAAAGTTATAAAAATCATATACCTCAAGCTTACTTAACCATACAACCATGACAATATAAGTAAGTTTGGGAAGACAATGATTGATTGACCTTAAGTGTTCCATTAAGGCGCATAAGCACTTAGTCCTTGGAGTTTTACTAGATCATGCGTGAAACGCTCGTATTCGTATGGTTGAGTGTAGGGGTACCTCGCCACTCATCATTGGCACTGTTGCCGGGAACTTAGTTGTTTGTGCGCTATATAGAACATAGGAAATCATTCATATCATTCGGACGCTAGAATGAACCCTTAGGGTTAATCAAGGAAAGATAAGACAATGATAAATCACACACCGAACAAGACGAAAATGTCTTCTTCTTCGCACAAGAGCACTTCACTGCCTAGGACTAACACAAGAGACAGTCGGCGGAAAAACAGACGTAACCAAGATCTTCTAGTTCCTCAACAATTTCATGTGGTATATACTCATCATGATGAGTATGTACGCAAGTTTACCTTTATTCTCCATTAAGATGAACAATTGCATTGGAGAGACTTGGAAGGTAACATTGTGTTGCCTCCAGACTGATCAGTCCCCAACATGCTCCTTCGTGCTCTCTCATGAATAGGCATGTCATTTTTATACGTAGAATATGTTGCATGCGATTAGAACACAAGGGACTACCATCCCACAGAATAAAAACATCAAAGGGACTTGTAATAGGAGAGATATCATAGATCCTTGAAGGGTAAATGGCCCCATAACACTCAGCATGTCTTGAGCAAAATTGAGGGTGATGAACCTACTTTAACAAGATCCCCACCAAATGATGTTCCTCCTCCTAACGATGGTCAGTAGGTGGTGTATCAGAACCTACACTCCATGATTCATAACCCTGCTTCTGATACCCATGAACACAAAGTGTTCAATGAGGGAACACAAATACACGATAAGGGTGGACGTTCTGATTGTAATCACGCTCGGGGCCGAGACCATCAAAGAGAAGGTAGAAAACATCGTCATGGAAATGTTTCTCCTTTTTCTTCACCTTCATCATCACATTCATCCTCTCCTTCAGTGTCCGGACATAGTCATAAGGAACCTAACCATGAGGATAAAGGGAAATAGAGTGAAAAACATCGATGAGACATTCGAGAATGAGGACGAGGGTACTCTAAGGAATCAAGGTAGGGAAGAAGGGAGAGTAGGGAACCGTGTAGACACCATAGACACTATGAATGAGATGACCATGAAGAACCCCTACTCGCAACTAGAAGCATGCTAGACATAACAAAGGCCATAAGAGTTCCCACAAGGCACCAAAAGATAGTAGGATCAAGAGGTTAGACATGAATAACATCCCACAATTTGAGGGGGGATAAAACGTTGATCCTCAAAATCACCTACAAGCATTCCACAATGCATGTGCCTTGCAGAAAATAGAGAATGAATGGAAAAAACTAAAGTTGTTCCCAAGGACACTAGTGAAAGAAGCGGAAAGGTGGTACCGGTCCTTAGAACTGGAATCCATTTTGAGGTAGAGTACAATGTTGCTGTTTAATGATAAGTACCAAACATACTCCCGAGTGTCTAACCTGCAAAAGCAAATCCAAGGATGGAAGTAGGAAAATCATGAACCCTTGGATGCTGTCATGGATCATTATTATGCGCTATTACATCGTTGCCCGGGCCATGGTTATTCGTAGTGGGATCAACTATGTCATCTCATAGATGGAATTAGGCATGAAACAAGGAGAACCCTTGGAATGTATTGTAACGACGGAAAATGTAGGTAGCTGGAAAATACCAAACAAAATCCGTGTACATAGTTTTAACCACAGATCCATGCGAGGGCTGTGCTAGAGAAAATGAATCCGTAGTGCCCTGAACGGTCTTGTCGATCAGACAGGAACTTACTTAATCAGTAAATCGATGAAGATTATAGGTGTTTCATGGAACGATTTGATTCGATAAATCACGAAAGGAAAGGAAAACGTTGTAGATAAATTGCAATAATAACAACATTAACATGACAAAGGGAATTGGATTTAAGAGAAATGCATGATTTCAAGATCTGTACTTTGACTCGAAAAAATAAGTATTTTGTATACAAAGTTACAATGGGAAGACTCCGATTATCTTGTGCAAAACATACACAAAATAATAAGGAAAATGTTTAACAAGGAGTGCAGAATGGAGCTCGGTCTACCTTATAAGCCAAAGATGGAGTGCAAGGAAGGTCAAGCTCAGATGTCTATCAACCAACTGTGTCTGGTCAATAGATCTTGCCAACCGCACCAGATGATCTCTTGATCTCTGATCTATCTTCTTTGCTTTGGATAGTCTCTACTCAAAACTGCCAAGGATCACTGATGGGAGAACTATATTTTTGCCAAAAGGTATGATCACTCCTGCTGCTAAATGCTTCAAAATGTCTCTTGTTTCTGCTCAAGGATGATAACTACCAAAAGATGAAGGTGCTAGCCGCTGCTCTTCTTCCAAAAGTACAGAAGTCTCTGCCTTTCTTCGCCAACTGGGGTATTTATAACATGCAGAAAAGGCACGACCTTGATGACATGTGTCTCAAATTTTCCGGATGTCGTTGACTTGACAAACTGGCTATGTCACGTCACATTGCAACATACGCTGTCAACACTTTTGCTGAAGCTGCTTCATCATTACGCACAATACGCTTATCAGTGTATTGTGCGTATGGGTAGCAAATGCGTAACTCCTTTAGCCGGCTTTACGCTGTATTGCACTTGTTTACGCTGCATCGCGTGGCAGAGCGTAACAAAGCATGGAAATAGTGAGTCAAGCTTTTTTACGCTCATTTATGCAGCAAAGCATAGTGAAGCATAAAAAATGATCAACTTGACGATAAATTACGCTGACGTACGCTGCGTAGCGTAACGAACGTAAGGTAATCAATTTGCAAAAAGAAAGGAGTCGATCTGTCGCACTTCCTTTGGACTTTCCCTTTGACCTTTTTTGAAGCTCATTACGCTACCTTGCGTAACAGAGCGTAAATCCGACCCTGGACAAAAGACTTAGCAGGATATGAGAGAAGTCGCATATTACACTGCTTAGGCCTTAAACTTCACCAAATCTGCTGAAGTAAGTCACCTTCTGATGTCAGACTATGTTAACCAGAATTACACTAAGCGTCATTACGCTATGTTGCGTAATGTAGTGTAAAGACAGAAAACATAGTAAAATTGAAATTTGTAAGGAACTTGGAGACTTGATGCCGGGCGCCATTTCGCCTTGCTTTACCTTGTTCTACCTTCTGGAATTCTATCACGAACTTTTGCCTGAATCATGAATCTTCACCTGAGGCCGATTCACAATTTGCACGGTGTTTCAATGGCCCCTCTTTGTTGACGGTTAGAGGGCTTGCCCGAAAGATGTTGACAAAGAATATGAAACACCGGACTGATGAAAGTACCAACAACATTTATCAACAGGTACTCAAGTGTCACCCTATCAACACAGAGGAGCAGAGATGAAGGAAATGGGAGATAGAATAGTATGGGAGGAAACAGGTTCAGGGAAGACGCAAATGAGGTTTGGGTAGGACCCAAATGAGTGGGTATAGCTTTTTCACGCATAAGCAAATAGGTTTTCTCCTGCGATTGCGTTTACATGGAGTTATACCTTCATTTTGTGTTAAAGGGGGTTGCATAGATGAATTGTGTTGCATCTGCATGGCCTGGGTGAGATGTGTTTCACCCATTTTGTTGACCCCCTGCTCTTTTTTTTTGGGCGTCCACTAGGCGAGTTGCGTTACACCAGCTTATGGACTTGATTGTAATGCGAATGCAGAAAGTGTGTGCTGCATATGTACATTTTGCATACGGGAAGTGGATGGGATAGTTAAGGGTAGTGATAAGGGCTAGGGGTAGGATTATGAGGAACACAAGGATGCACCCTCCGAGTGGATAGGCCAACATAAGCAGCCATCTCAAAACGCTGTTGGTATTACACCACTCAGATGAACGCACCTTCGAACGACGTCCTCGTAGCAAGTAACCTGCAACCAAAGAAGAAAATAGAGGATACCATTGTCCATGCGAATCGTGGGCAAGGTTGTTGAAATAAGTACTATTAGAGGCGAGATAAAGTGATCGGGCCGTGAAGGAGGAACTGTAGCACGAGGCTAGAGTCTTCAACCTTGACGCTCAGACCAGCATATCGTCATCAAAGAACATCAGACTCAACACACCTGACTGGTTATGTAAAGAACTAGCTAGGTGAATCTGTGAAGCCAGAGCTTGATAGCGATGATGAGCGGAGATCCCCAAAGTTGTAATTGATGAGAACTCCTTTAGGGCTTCGGACGGTGAAACTAACCTCTTAGAGGTACCACCGCTGAAATGGGTGCAGTGACGGTATCTCCGAGGGGTCAGTAGTATGCCCTTCAGCACATCCGAGGGATCAGCAAAGTGCCGGTGAGGTGGTGAAGCTAGGGCTGTCCCAGCATTCCACCCCGTTTGCCTTGCAGCTACACAGAGATGATTACGCTCTCTTGATTTGCATGATGATAGTTTGTGAGTCCCAATTTTAAGTCCTGGTAGACTGTCGTTGCTGGTTTTAAGTCTCAGCAGACCATGGTCCCAATTTAAAGTCTGGGCGGACCGAAAAATGCTAGTTTTTCATCGTAGCGGACGGTGGCGAAGCTGATTTATGGTCTCAGCAAACCATGCTGTGGGTGCTAATTTTGTGTCATGACCCAGCGACCAGTCTGTGCTGGTTTTACGTCTCAGTAGATGACTACTTACCTATGCGATATTTGTGTCATGGCGGACAGCCGGTGCCAGTTTAGAGTCATGGCGGATGCATGAAAAAGATGCCAATTTTTTGTATTAGCGGACATGTACAACACTGCTAGTTTTACGTCGTAGCAGACGGTTACAACTTGCCAGTTTTACGTCGTGGTGGACGATCAGTGCTAGTTTAGCGTCGTAGCAGACGCATGAAGGGAGTGCCAGTTTTACGTCATAGCAGACGGTTGTTGCCAATTTAGCGTCATAGCGGACGATTGTTGCCAGTTTAGTGTCATAGCGGACGATTGTTGCCAGTTTAGCATCATAGCGGACGATTATGGCCATACCTGATGTTCACACTGGAGATGCAGCTATATGTGGTACCACTTCAGATATATATGATTAACAGGATTTGGTAGCTCTTTGCCGTCGTGATCTGCTAGCTTGAATGCCCCATTGCCATACACATCAGCCACCAAGAAAGGGCCTTCCCAGTTTGCAGAGAATTTGCCCACTGGTTCGTGAATGGCCTTGAGAACCAAATCTCCTTTCTTGATCGAACACTGCTGGAGATTATGGCGATGCTTTTGCCTCTGTTTGTGTTGATACTTCTCGATTATATCAAGTGTCTGTATTCGCTTCTCTTCTACTGAATCCAAATCCATGATCCGAGACTCGGTGTGTTGAGCCTCATTTATAATCGTGGAGAGGACCATTCTCAGAGAAGGAATTTGCAACTCGAGGGACAGCACTGCTTCAGATCCATAGACTAGGCTATAGGGAATACTGTCTATAGCCATCCTACATGTAGTACAATATGCCCATAGCACATAGAGGATTTTTTCGTGCCACCGTCTCTTGTTGCTGTCGATCATTTTCTTGAGCAGATTGATGATGACTTTGTTTGTGGCTTTAGCTTGACCATTCTCTTGCGGGTAATAGGGTGAGGAAAAAGATTGTTTAATGCCAAGGCTATCACAGAAGGATTTGGTTTCTGTACTACTGAATTGTGGCCTGTTATCGGTCACGATAGTCATCGGGAGGCCAAATATGGTTACAATGTTGTCTAAGATGAAATGATAAATCTGTTGAGATGTGATCTTCCATAAAGGAATAGCTTCTACCCACTTCGTGAAGTACTCAGTAGCGGTAATTATGAAACTATGAACTGCGGAAGATTTCGGTGTGATGGGACCTATAATGTCTAGTCCCCATCGTTGAAAAGGCCATGTTATCTGAGTCGTATGTAACTCTGTAGGCGTCATGTGTATAAGATTTGCGTAACGCTGACACGTGTAGCAAGTTTTAACCTTTGTTAGGCAATCTTTTTCCATGTATGGCCAGTAGTACCCTAAGCGACGGATTTTTGAAGCCATAGCCTGTGGTGCTACGTGTCCTTCGCATAATCCCTCGTGGACCTCGCCAACTATGCGTTGTGCTTGATCCTTGTTAATGCAAGTAAGCAGCACACCATCAAAAGAGCATTTACAAAGAGTACTGTCTCCTATGATGACGTACTACCTAGCTCACTTGCGGATTGCATCTTTCTGCGTGTGTGTTAATTCATGTGGTGGCTTGCCATGCGAGAGGTAAGTCTTAATGCTATCGTACCACTCTAGTGTTCTATCCTCGAGCAGAGAGGATATTTGCACCACCTGAATGATGGGATCTGTACAATCTGTTATTAATGCGGAACAGGTGTCGAATAGGTGTGAGGGCACGTTCAAAGCCAGTGTAGCTAGTGCGTCGGCCAGTGTGTTATCAGTGCGTGGCACGTGTTGGGGATCGATGGTCGTGAACCGCCTTAGAAGATCTTTAGCCATATCACAGTAGGGCTATAAGTGTGCAGCCTTGTAGGCGTAGACTCCTGTGATCTGATTGATGACAAGCATCGAATCACCCCTAATTGCTAGGCATCGAACATCGAGTTTGTTGGTAGTTAGTAATCCCTTGAGGAGCCCCTCGTACTCTACCACATTGTTCGTACAGGGGAAGGTCAAGCGATAAGCGTGAAGATGCACATCCTTAGGTGATAGCATAATAACTGTAGCGGCACTGCCGCCTCTAATAGTTGAAGCTACGTCGAAGTATAACGTTGCTTCAGGGCCTGTGAAGACAGGGCTTAAGCTATGTACGTGTTCATCTCGAAATTCAGGCTCTATGGTTACTTGACTGTCAATAGGTGATGTTATTAATTGATCGGCTATCGCTTGGCCTTTCATAGAAGATTGGCCAATGTAATGTGGATCAAATTCTGTCGTGATAGCCTTCCAATGAGCTATTTTGGTACTTTCATATAAGTTATGCGTAATGGCCCTAAGAATATTATTTTTACAGATGATGTTGACTTGGCTACGGAAAAGATAATGCCTACACTTCTTGAGCGTAAATACTAATGCTAAGAAGTTATGCTCTACTTCGTTGTACCTCATTTCATATGCACATAGAGCATGACTCAAGTAGTAGATGGGTATTTCCGACCCATCATCTCTCCTTTGATAGAGTAATGTAGCTAAGGCTACATTTGAAGTTGCGAGGTAGATATAAAATGGTTGATCCCTTTGCGGTGGGAAAACTATTGGCAAGCGTTGAAGCTCTTGCTTCAAGCTGTCAAACGCACGTTGACAATCGTTCATCCATTCGAAATTAACCCCCTTTTTAAGAAAATGTTGCATAGGGTGTAGCTTGTCAGTTAATCTCGAGATGAACCACCTGATAAACTGTAACCTCCCCTGTAGTCCGTGTAATTGCTTAAGACTTGTAGGGGGTGTCAATTCAATAATGGCCTTGACTTTGTTAAGATCCACACGTATGCCAGTTTCCAATACCACAAAACCCAGCATGTGTCCGGTTTTGACTCCAAACACACACTTTTTTGGGTTAATTCGGAGGTCATATTTAGCGCATATTTTGAGGAGTAACTCCAGATCCTCTGAATGATCTTCTAACTTTAGAGACTTAATAGCTATATCGTCAACATAATCATTCAGTCTCCCTAGGAGGTAATCACTAAAGATGTACGTCATGGCTCATTGATACGTCACTTCGGCATTTTTTAAGCCAAAAGGCATCATGGTGTAACAAAAGGTTCCCCAAGGCATCATGAATGTCGTTGTTAGCTGGTGCTCTGGGTTGATGCGTATTTGGTTATAGCCTGAGAAGCCATCCATGAAGGACAAAAGCGCATGTCCAGTAGTTGTATCCACCAATTGATCGATACTTGGCAATGGGAAGTTATCTTTGATTGTAGCTTTGTTCAAGTCTCGGAAGTCTATGCAGATGAGTATTCCTCTGGTCTTTTTAGGAACCACTACAATGTTAGATACCCAATCTGAGTAATCAACCGCACAAATAAAACCAGCCTAGTACAGTTTAGTGATTTCATCACATACTGCTAGCGTGACTTCTGGCTTGATCTTTCGTGCTTTCTGTCTAACAGCTTTGATATGGGGATCTAGGATTATGTTGTGTTGAATTAATCTTGGGTCTAGTCCCGGCATATCCTTGTATGACCATGCAAACACCGTGATATTATTCTGGACAACCTGTTTTATGTCATCATGTGCCTTTTGGTCTAATAGAGAACTAACCTTGAGAGTTTTAGTCTCACCCCTATGCGTAACCACAAAGACCTCGTTGAGTGGATCTTCGGTTACATCTCTAGCTTCCAGATCTAGCGTGCATGTCGATTGCTCTGGCCAGTCTGGAGATGTTTCCGACGTGGCTATGATTGCATCATCAAGGGCTAGGTTAGTTTCTATTAGTGTAGGATCAAGTTGTCTAATGATTTTACCATGTAAGCTTGTTAAAACTAGTGGTGTAGATAAAATTTCATCCATCTGTCGATTAGCCTACAAAATTGTCAAATACGAGAGTAATTAAAAAGATACTAAGTTTGACGCGATAAGTGTTTAATGAATAACACTTAGTTTAGTGTATAGGATGTGACGTGACATTACTAAGCGTAAAGCTAACTAAATTTTAAATTTCGCGAACAGCTTGTAATTAATGAGACTTGATTACGAGGAGATAAGATACAGTAGTTTAGGGTTGTTTCAGATCGTAATGCATGTGATATCTAACACAATTAATGCCTCGATCCTCGGGTACCAACTCACGCCAACATTTAGGCAAGTCTCGTTGAAATCGGGTATCAAGTCGGTTAAATTTTGCATATAAGTAAGCAGTTTTCATTTAGAAAAGGCTGTTTGCTATCGCGAATTTGAATTCTTAGCTGTTACAGAGAGAAAGGGGAAAGTGCAGAAGATTGGAGCACGTCATTTGTAAAGGCGTAAAGGTGCGAAAGTGTGAAGGTGTTAGAACTGTAACAATGGCGCCTAAAGTGAGAGGGAAGAATGCGAAATTGGCCAAGATTGACAAGGTGCAAGGGAGCCTGTAGTGTGTTTTGTAGGCAGTGGTCGAAGTGAGAGACCTTATGCCTTTGAATCGGTAGGCTATCCTTTGCTTATTCATGTTACTTTTGCAGTGTTTATTCTTGTAGCGTCGCTTGCGTAAATTAAAATTTTAGACTATAGACCTTGCATTAAAACGAGGGTTTATACACTAGGATTGCGTCTATCGCCGTTGTCAAGGACAAACCTTGTAAGTTTGCAAGGGTTTAGGCGATTTCGGCATGAATAGCTAAGCGTAATATGTAGATTTTCTATATTTTAAGCATGCAAATCTGAATCTAGACATTGATGTGTTTATTATTTTCTCTGTACAGTATCATGTTAAGACCCATCCTAATCGTCTTGGATATAGTCGGGGTTTTATGCTGCATAAACCCAATCGTACCTAATGTTCCTCCCCCTCAGAATCGGTTGCATGGGAGGGCCATATGGTTTCGAAAGGGTGCGTTGGAGTTTTTGTAGTTTTTACTACGTAACTACAACATTATTGTATGGTCACACCTGTCGGGAGATATTACTGGTGCCATTTTGGAGCACCTGTTAGTGGGTTCTACACAGGGAATTCTGGCTTTCTTGACAGATGGGACTATCGACACTGGTCGCCCCCAGGACTGCAAACTTAATGCCAGAGGGTTGAGGTGCTTAAGTTGGATCTGGGAAATGGCCCAGTTTAGCTGTTACCACGCATACAACACTTTGTTCGTGGTCCATCATGTCTCGACCTAATTCCAGAACCCACCAAGCACAGTGTATTATTCAGGGGGGTAAGTGGTTTTATTGGCGGTATTATCATTATATGTCTATTTTCTGAAGCATAAGATAGGCATATGTGGTATGGTATAGGTTTTTTATCCATGAGAACAAGTTAGTAGGTGATGGTGATACCTTAACTTGGACTGAAATGGCAATAAAGGCGTTTACCTCTACTAGCAATGTACACACTAGTGTAATGGGGCAGATCGGCTTCGACATTCATGAATACCCCACCCGTTATGCTGATGCTTTCGAGAATTGCCAGAATTTCAGTGGTTACATGACGATTGGACTTTGGATCCGCCCCTTACCGTTGTAGACGTGCAGAGGAAAATTCCTCCATTTCCTTTGCCATTTGGACTTGGTAAAATTACTGTGTATTTTATTGTTGCATAATGTAATTGTGAATCGTGAATGTCGCGTAATAGTATTTTTTGACATGTGTCTTGCATTGTTCAGTTAGGGAATCCTGGGAGATTACCCTTACAATTTCCGACCGCGAGGCAAATACCCTTCTCTTCCGCTATGACGACATCAAGGAGGCACAATGCTGGCTCGGCCATGTGGCGGCCCCGGTTGCATTGGTTACTAAGCTGCGGGAAGCAAGGCTAATGCACTTATTTTTGGCCGTAACCCCTGATGTCCCCGCCAGTGAAATGTTAACCCTAGTCAACTCCTTCAGCGAAAGCGCTAAGCGCTTTTGCACGCATGTGCATCACGTATGTGTAAGTTTTGATATTGATGCTTAGCTTTTTGCAGACCTTTTCGACGTCCCCTCTGACGGCCTTCCCATAGAGGAAAAGGTGAAGAGGAGCCTCTCCTATCAGGAGTGGCTGGAGACGTGGCTAGGGGCCAAGAAGGAGGCTAAGGGGATCCCTTGTGAGAAGATCAAACCAGAGATCACCAAGACGATTTATCCCTTGTTCCGGGCCCAAGATTTCCCCAAAATACTCTCGCAGGGGAGGTTCTTTACCATAGAATAGACCTTTATCATGCGGGAGGTTATGGAGGAAGGGACCCAGTTTGACTGGGCAAGCTACTTTGCTGAGGGTTTACGCACTGAAATGATCAAGCTTCGCCAGAAGCTTGATTCTCGTTTCAACGTGCATTTCGCCTTCTTCATAGCTTGCCTTCGGTGTTTTGCCAAATTTTTGGTTATCCAAAGGAATGGGGTCTAAGTGCAGCAATACCGAGACCAGCTTTCCAAGCCTTGGATTACCCACATTTTCGGCACTACTCGAGGACAGGATCCCCCGGAGGGGATTGGCGAATCTCTGTCTATAACGACAAGGGATTTGGCGGCGTCTCGAGTGCGAGGCCCTGATAGCGTAGGTGGGGCGATGCCCACTTACACTGGCGATACTTTGTAAGGGAAACGCTTGGCGGTAGAGATTGTAGAGCCTTCGGCTCGGTGTAAAAGGCTTCACTTAACCGAGGCCCCCGTGGAGCCTGGGAGTGACACAGGTTGAACCATGCAAGTCAGAGTTCAACGGAGTAAACCTCCACCTGGTAAGCATAAAAGAAACGTAGTGAAAGTTATTGTATTACGCAATTTTTATCCAGGATATTTTGAATCGTCTAAATGTGAATGTGATATGAACAGCGAGACCTATGGAGAAGTTAACCCCTGAGATAGGGGCAATGATATTAAGTCATGGGGAAGGGGCCCCAGTTTTGGAAGAAGAGGCCCCAACTGTTAGGACTAGTGATGCACAGACTCTTGTGCGTGAGGACAGGGAGGAGGTGGGAATTGTTGATGCACTCCCCACTGTAATTGGTAGAGGTAGTAAGCGTATTGGATGTCTTGAGGAGTTTTGTTAATAATTAGGATTTTTAACTAAATTACGCTACAGGTGAAGAAGATGTATCCACGTTTGCCTCTGTGAGCAGAACATGGAGAGAGTTTCCTGACAAATTCGCCTTCATGGAAGGCGTTGTCAGCGATATGATCGAGTTCCTCGAGCACGTCGATCCTGGAGCTGGTATGTTATAGCTATAATAGGGTTATTTTATCATGAAGTGGTAATGTTTTATTTATATTGATAATGTTTGCTGTCAGGAGCTCGCCTTCGATGGGACCCAACGGAGCCCATTGATTTGGACACAGTGGAGCCTCCATTTGATGGGCCGGTCGTGCCATGCAGCATTTATGAGGAGATGCATAAATGTGCGTTACGCTCAACTCGCTCCCTGTGGGAGAGTAAGAGTGTCAATGAAGACCTCTAGAAAAGGTTGTAGAGGTCAGAGAGGGAGAAGGAGTTTCTGGCCAAAGAGGTCGGAGACTTAAAATCACGATGCGAGTTCCTGCAGGCGCGAGAAACAGGTGAGGAGGACTGGCGCACAGCTGTGATTAACTACTCTCGCTATTGGACTATAATCAGGAACAGTGTGCAAACCAGTCGGGAGTTGGTGGAGCAGCGGATGCAGATAGAGCTATTATCTCAGAAAAGCTAAGACTGGAAGGATTTCTGCGCAAGTGTGCAAGAGTGGGGGTAGAAAGAAAAGGATCACAAGCATTTGTATAAGCGAGAAAGTATCGCTTATCGTTAGCATTATCGTGATTCTGCCGTCAAAGCTCAATCCTTACGGGTATTCCTTGATGTCATTAGCACATCCCAAGCTTTCGAGAAGTTTTAGGAGCAGGTGACAGTAAGCGCATCACTGGAAAGAGAAATGACTCTTCCCGGGGGTGAGACTACTGTCCCTACTTTCTTCCCTGATCCGCCTCGCTGGACTAGTGTGGAAAAGGGGAAGGTGAAAGCTGGAGCTGTTCTGGGAAATGAAGTATGGTCTAAATTAACTAAGGATGAAATCATGCAGCGCCTATGGGTCGGTTTAGAATAGCTCCCCTTTGTTGCGGAAGCAGGACCATCGCGAGTAAGTTTAAACATTATTGAATCTAAGTTTTTTGATTATGGTGTCAAGTCTTTGCTAATGTATTTGCTGTATACAGGTACAAGAATTGGAGGACGAAGGCGAACAGGGTGGGAAACAAGCATAAGAAGAGGAGCGTAATAGCGAAGAGAATCCTCTCATGGAGCCGACATTGGAGCAAGGGCCTCGTGGGGATGTCATTCCTCGCAAAGGAATACCTTCTAAGAAGGACGACCCACTTGAGGATGATTTATTAGGCTTGGAGCCTAACCTAAGGGATACAGGTGATAGTGGCACCATGGGGGATGCATAACTATAACTTACGCATGATTTTATTGATTGGAATTGAACAATGGTTATATGAATGTTGAAAAGACTGGCATTAAGATCTTCTGTATGGTTTTAAATGCTATTTATTTTATTTTTTTGGTTTTATC
>MNCI01027262.1:1449749-1530503 GCA_015680685.1 Gnetum montanum | reverse complement strand
AAGCGTAATTGATAATAATGTACATTTCTGCGTAATTGCACTAAAATGATCAACGAGCGTAAATAGTGTATATAAAGAAATGTGAATGGCGTAATGAATAGCAAGCGTAAATATATATGTATATATTAAAGAGGATTGACAATGGAAACTGCTAAGCGTAAAAGACAAAATTAGTAAATACGCGAAGATGCACGTAAATGCCATTCAGATCAATTACTTATGCGTAATTGTTTCTTAACGACCTTTATGTTTAGTGGTGCATAAGGGCGGGGATACTTGCGGCCTGACTCTTCCACACCACCGTCTTGAAATGGCAGGTTGGCCCAGGCTAGACTGTCATCATTCATTTCGGTTTGTTCAGGGATTCGGGGATGGGTCTCATCATCCGATGTTTCTATCTCCAAACCCCATTCCTCTTTGATATTGTTGACAGTCCTGGGGATGATTTCATCACCGTGTATTATAACCTCTCCCCCTGTGTAGGGTATGTGTATTTCCTGATGGATTGGTGATGAAACTGCCCTAAGTTGGGCTAGCCAGGACCTCCCTAGGATTAAGTTGATCCCGGGCATCTCCTTGACGACAAGGAATGTAGCATCTGTTGGGAATTGATCCCCTGCCACAAATTCGATGTGCACCATCCCCTTGACCTGAACCCATGCTCTGTTGAATGAATTTACGCATGTTGTCATTGTGGGACTGATCTGGTCGACCAGACCCAATCTATCCACGATGGGATAAGGAATGACATTTATAGCTGCTCCGTCGTCCATGTGCACCCTCCGGATTCGATATTGACCAACCCGGATGGTGATAAACATGGGTTCAGTTGTCACTTGACCTTTCTTAGGATCATCTTTGATGGATTCATCATGAAAGGTCAACGAGGTAGGTTTAGGTCACTCAGCATCGGAGGGAAACATGACAGTGTGTATCGCTTCCTCCTCCACTGGTAAGCTTTCCTCCAAAGGTATGGATGTCAGCATGTAGACCATGGGCTCACGGTGTTTTTGAGACATCATGAGCAGGTCATAGAGGCTCAACGTTGTGTTTTTTTGTTTCAGAGCCTGTTTGACCTGCGTAAACACTTCGAGGAGATCCCATTCTTTACTGGCTTGTTTGTCCCCTCTGTCTTCTTCCATTCGCCCCAAGAGACGGATCTCTCGGGGCGGAACGGCGTCGGTCGGAGGCTTGCTATTTTTTTGCTAAGGGTGGGTGGCTGTGTTTCTGCACCCTTGTCCTACCCAGAAGACGCAGACGTAGGGACAGAGGCCAAGGACCTAGGCCTAGCGAAGCCTAGCATAACATGGTTTTTAGCGGCATTGACTGACGCATCCCCTTCCTTTTTTTTATTAGATGATGGTTGATGATTTGTGTTAGAAGCTTGCCCCTGCGTAAGCGGGGCAGCTGGAAATTTTGGCACCTTGAGAATGAAAGGGGCCTTAGGTGTGGGTGCAGACATAGCTGTGGCTTTATTGTTACTGGGAGGTTGAGTTAAATCTGGAGAAGGTGCCCGAATGATGAAGGGTGGTCCCGAGACACCACTAGCTACCGGTGAAAAGTTTGTCCCCTGTGGTGAGCTGGCAGGCACGTGTAAAACAAAAGGTTATTTTGGCTATACCTTCCTTTCACTGTCCGTACTCACCACGTTGATTGTGTAGGGTGCGTTGTTTATGTTCAATGGATCCTTGTACACATGCAACGCTCGGTTTTCTGGACGCGTTGGACTACTGCCGTCTAGTTTCAAAGAGCCATCATCGATCATGCATTGAATGTCGTCTTACAATGCCCAGCGGTAATCTGTGTCATGACCACACAATTGGTGGTAGTCACAGAAACGGTCCAGCCTGAAAGACCTCGAAACTGGTGGCTAAAGAAGGATTCTTCAGCAGTTCACAATGATGCCTGTGATGCTTCAAAGCTTCTTCGTATACCTTGTTAGTATCAATGTATCCTACCCCTAATAGTTGTTTCAATAGTTCCGAATGTTTCATAGGCAGGGCTGTATACTTTGAGCGATCTTTACACTCAAAGTTTGGTTTTGGCTAAGGGGGCTTTTCAGTGGCAGATGTGTCTTGGCTGGGGCTACTCGCACTAGCCATGGTCTCGGGTGATGCCGTAGGTGCCTTCTTGTTTTTATTCTTAGCTCCTTCAGCCAGTGTAGCTACCGTCATTATTGTTATTTTACCTTTATCCTTACCCTTGTTGTTAGCATTTTTGTAGGCGACATACGCCGGGTCTTTGCTAGCCTCCATAGCATCTTGGATGCTTTTAGTCTAGGCGAAGGCCTGATGTAAGGAGCTAGGGGAAAGGTAGTACAACTTAGATTTGATAAAATTGTTAACTGCTCTGAATATGACTAGCAAATGGGCCTCTGCGATTGGCTCATGGATTTCATTCAAAGTAGCACTCCACCGCTGTATAAACTTTTGGACTGGTTCGAGCGGGTCCTGTTTCACTCCCATGAGTTGATCTAATGTGACCTCCAGCTTTAGGTTGTATTTAAAGTGAGTCACAAACTATGTCAGGAGCTCTTCCAAGGTTGAGATGGAAGAGCGAGGGAGGGCTCGATACCAATCCAAAGCTTTCCCTGCCAGAGACATCACAAAGACATGGATGATTGTGTGAGGCCACTGATGTAACAACAAAGATTCGGATCTGAAGGTAACCAGGTGAGCGTTGGGATCTTCCTCCCCATTATATTTGGTGAAATGGGGTAAGGACATCCCTGGGGGTAACGACAGCATGGGGACTGCTGGACTAATAGGATCATCTTGATAGAAGTCCATGATCTGTATAGTGTCTGAGCCAGCGGCCTTAAGGCATCTAACCTCCTCGGTGAGGGTATGAATAAGTAAGAATGCTTGATCTAAGCCAGTTGATGAAGATGTTTGTGCAGGGGGAATAGGGGGTTGAACTGGGAGAGCGGTGCTAGGGAGTGGAAATGGAGGAATGGCTTGGCTGGCAAATGGTGTGGCGGGGATCCCCACGGACAAAGCTTCCTGCGAAGACCACCACCCACCGGGTTGAGTAGAGAGATTAGCCGTCACCGGATGTGCAGTATAGGGATAAGGATATTGTGGGACCATCTGCAGAATATGCATTGTGGGTGCAACTGAGGGTTGCAAGCCATATACCGCAGACTGGTTATGCTGTGCCACGGGGATGATCCATTGACTCGCGGTGGCCTGCTGGACAGATGTCTGTGGCTGAACGATGGCTGTGATCTGTTGGGTTAGAGGGGGCAGTAGTGATAAAGTCTGCACCGAGCGAGTTGTAGATATGGCATGGGGTTGGATCTGAGGGATGAAATGGGGCATGGTGGATGCTGGGACCACCAACGGAATGTTGATTACACACGGTGACGAGACCACCCCCATGTTATTTTAGGGTATTTGCACTTGCAGCCCAGATGACTGCGTAGTGGCTTGTGGGATGACAGGAATGTGAGTTTGTGTGGTCATGGTGGGATTAAGATGGGCGGCTTCTCCATTGAGAGGGAATAAGGGATTTATGTAGGTATGGGGGCTCAGAGTATGGTACGAATGTTCAAACTGGGATGCAAATTCGTCATCTTCTTCCTCCCCGTTCTGGGGTTCCAGCATGGACCGGGTAGCCTAACTCCTAGCCATGACCAATTGTGTTATGATTTCATGGTAATGTTTTGTCAGAGGAATGATGTCGTAGGCGGTAGGGGTAAAATCCTGACCCCCTTAGTGGATCATCTCAAAATTTCGTTTTACCTCGATTTCGACTCAGCTAAGGGCAAGCTTTGCCTGGATCTTGACGCAGATGAAGTTATATTCTTCAGGTGTCACGACGGTAAATACAAGGTCTTTTCCTTGTAGTATTAATGACCGACACGATGGTCCCTAAGATCCTATAACACCAGAAGCTGGTCCGGTGACGACTATGGGGTTCATAGATGTGGCACCCGAGTCAGTTGTGATCATTGTGGCTGTGGTTGTGTATGTAGAATCCATTGGTCAAGTAGATTAACAGCAATAAATGACTGGATCTAAAAGGTGATGAACACAGAAGATCGTGATTATGCTTTCTACCTTGTAGGATTCCAAAGGTATCGTTACTGTGATCGATCTACACCGCACGCTTTTCGTAAACTTTCCTAGAGGTATTACGTTTACGTATTCGAGATGCAGGTATAGATCGCTTACAGGGCTACCCGTAAAAATATGAATTGGAGCCTAGGCCCTCCTTCTAGCACTAGAAAACTATAACGACGGAAAATATCAGTAGCTGGAAAATACCAAACAAAATCTGTGTACATAATTTTAACCACGGATCCGTGCGAGGGCTGTGCTGGAGAAAACGAATCCACAATGCCTTGAACGGTCTTGTCGATCAGATAGGGACTTACTTAATCAGTAAATTGATGAAGATTATAGGTGTTTCGTGGAACGATTTGATTTGATAAATCTTGAAAGGAAAGGAAAATGATGTAGATAAATTGCAATAATGACAACGTTAACACGACAAAGGGAATCAGATTTAAGAGAAATGCATGATTTCAAGATCTGTACTTTGACCCGAAAAAATGAGTATTTTGTATACAAAGTTACAATGTGAAGACTTCGATTATCTTGTGCGAAACATACACGAAATAATAAGAAAACTATTTAACAAGGAGTGCAGAATGAAGCTCGGTCTACCTTATAAGCCAAAGACGGAGTGCAAGGAAGGTCAAGCTCGGATGTCTATCAACCAACTGTGTCTGGTCAATAGATCTTGCCAACCGAACCATATGATCTCTCGATCTCTGATCTATCTTCTTCTCTTTGGATAGTCTCTGCTCAAAACTCCAAGGATCGCCGATGGGAGAACTATATTTTCACCAAAAGGTATGATCAATCTTGCTACTAAATGCTCCAAAATGTCTCTTTTTTCTGCTCAAGGATGATAACTGCCAAAAGATGAAGGTGCCAACCGTTGCTCTTCTTCCAAAAGTCCAGAAGTCTCTGCCTTTCTTCACCAACTGGGGTATTTATAACATGCAAAAAAGGTGCAGCCTTGATGACATGTGTCTCAAATTTTCCGGATGCCGTTGACTTGACAAATTGGCTATGTCACGTCACATTACAACGTACACTGTCAACACTTTTGCCGAAGCTACTTCATGATTATGCACAATACGCTTATTAGCGTATTGCGCGTATGGGTAGCAAATGCGTAACTACTTTAGCCGGCTTTACGCTGTATTGCACTTGTTTACACTGCGTCGCGTGGCAGAGCATAACAAAGCATGGAAATAGTGAGTCAAGCTATTTTATGCTCATTTACGTAGCAAAGCGTAGTGAAGCATAAAAAATGATCAAGTCGACGATAAATTACGCTGGCGTACACTGCGTAGCGTAACGAACGTAAGGTAATCAATTTGCAAAAAGAAAGGAGCCGATTTGTCGCACTTCCTTTGGACTTTCCCTTTGACCTTTTTTGAAGCTGATTATGCTGCCTTGCGTAACAGAGCGTAAATCCGACCCTAGACAAAAGACTTAGCAGGATATGCGAGAAGTCGCATATTACGCTGCTTAGGCCTTAAACTTCACCAAATCTGCTGAAGTAAGTCACCTTTTGATGTCAGACTATGTTAAGTAGAATTACACTAAGCGTCATTACGCTATGTTGCGTAATATAGTGTAAAGACAGAAAACATAGTAAAATTGAAATTTGTAAGAAACTTGGAGACTTGATGCCGGGCGCCGTTTTGCCTTGCTTTGCCTTGTTCTACCTTCTGGAATTCTATCACGAACTTTTGCCTGAATCATGAATCTTCACCTGAGGCCGATTCACAATTTCCACGGTGTTTCATGTATGACCAAGTGATATTATCAGAGCTTAGGTCTCATCAGGTTCATATATTGCTAGAGCAAGTAGCTAAAGAAGCAGGTGAGCTACGGAAGAGAGAAACTGTGGAAGAGTACAATCGAGATCCTTCCCTCCGAAAAAGGGAAGAGATTTTGTGAGGAGGAAGAAGAGTCACTAATCAAAGAGATGGTGAATAGGAAAACTTTGCCACTCCAAAAGTTAACAACCAAAGTATCGACAAAGGTAGACCAAATGTGGGACTCCCTAGATAGTAGGTTTGAAACTATTCTTAAAATTGTAGAGGAGTCTAGAGAGTGAGGTAGTGAGCATGAAAAAAAGAAAAAGAGAGAAGTAGTAAGGGTAAAATGACCATCATCGAAGAGGTTGTCGATTCAGATACGGACAATGACAGTGGATGTGAGATATGCCAATATGACCATCCTAAGGGATGTTTCCTAGTAATCTCACATCTACAAGAGTCTGGGGTGTATGCACTCAACCCACGACTTAATAAATGGTAAGCACCCCGACGGTTACCTTATCCCCAAGGTAACCCAAGGCAGTTCCACCAACCTTCAACATATTACCCAAGTGGAACTCCACCACAACCCATTGAGCAACATCAACAGTGGAAATACCCATAGTCATGGGGGATGCCACCACTAAGGCAACAATACCTCTATCGGCAACCAAACCTGTATGGCTACTATGTGCAGCATCCAATCTCTCCACGTGACTCTGTTGGTGACGTTACACCACAACATCACTACCAAGCTTGTGGGTATTTTAGAACTCCTTCTTCTAGGGGAGATAATCTACAAACATACCATCCTTCGAATCCATCTACAACTCTCACACCAATAGCTCCATTACCACCTACTCCAGTAATGCAAGGGGAACTCCCTACTCAATCGCAGCAATGTAATGCCACAAGGGCTGTAAATACTCAACCCACTGTTGATTCTGATAACCATATGAAGAGAAAACCTTTCTTCAAAACCAATAGTCCAACCAAGCCCTCACAACCAAAAGTGGTTGAACCTTTGAATGCCTCTCCATCAAATAAGGCTTTAGAGCTCCATTCAAATCAAAAATCGAGCTCAACACACATGATTATGTTAACACATGCTGTTACTGACTGGATTAAGGAGGGCCACCTTCCTAGGAAATTCTCTGATCCTTGAAGCCTTCTAATCTATCTCCAAATCATTGGGAATGAACCATGTAAAGCTCTTCTGGACTCAGGTTTCGAAGTCAACTTATTATCACAAGAGATGTACATAGCTTGGAACTTGCCTCCATTAAAGAAGAGTAATATTTTCCTAGAGGTGGTTGACTAGTCCATCACTGTCCTCTTGGGATTGGTGGAGGACATCATTACCACTGTGTGTGGGTGGTCATACCCAGCTGATTTCCTAGTGATACAAGTAAACAATGATAAAAGAGACTTGCCAATAATATTGGGAAGGGCATGGCTAAGTACCATAAATGCATGCCTAGGAATTCATGATCTTTCCTTGGAAATATCTAAGGAAAACACTTTTGGAAAGATCGAGAAGAAGAAGGTTCCATGCATCACATACACTGATACAGGGTGTGATTGCGTACAGGAATATTTAGCATTACCTGCAGGCAACTAGTATGCACAAGAAATTAACATACAAAAGTGCCTGTATGTAGCAACCACACAACAAAAAGACACCTAGTGGTTGATAGCTAATCAAGAGAGCAACTCATCAACGTGCATGGAACTAATTGAAGGAATAACTTGTGCTCACATCGAAAGCATAGATGCACTGGAGTAAGAGTGTTGCCAACTTCCAAACTTTAACCTAGGAAACATCAATTGGGGGAAGTTGGAACCTCTTAAAAAGTTAGAAAAAAACCCTATTAAGAGATTACTAGTCAATGTGCAATAAGCCAAACCCTTTCATGAGCTTGGAATGGCCAGTTCCCATAATACCTCTTTGAAGGGACAACCCCACTCATTATTTTAGATCTCCCCCTTCCAACTCAGTCATGGGGGAGATGGCCACTCTGTTGATCAATTGAGGCCCTTAGTTCCTTTTTTAAGTTTTTGTTTTATAAATTTCTTTAACTTTTCTTATTTTTTATTTTGCAACATCATTTATACTCTTTTATTTGTGTGTGTGTTTGTGTTTTTTTTATTTTGTTAGGTTCATCACCTAATAAGTGCTCCTGATGGTGGCATGAACTGTATTCCATTGATTGCTAATGTTTGGTTTTTACCTTTGAGTTATAATGTTGATACTAAGGTATGGTTATTTTAATATAATAGGAAATGAGTCCACATCATCCATGCATCCATGAATTTCTATGGTCTCTCTTGGCTTGAAACTATACAGTCCCTTTCTTTAAATAATAGAACTATTAATGAATTGGTGACTGGGCATTTCTCAAACTGAGGAAGGACTCAAGGATTGAAAAGGGTGTGACTTCAATGGGATTTGATGCCTTTGAGCTGGCCATTCTCTTGGGTGCTTGAATGTTTTCTTCTTGAGGTTTCCTTACCATTTCGATGTTGCTCCATTATCGGGAAGTTGAGCTAATAAAAATAATCAATCTTTGCATGGTGTAGTTCTCATGTTAAAAAAAACATAGTGAGAATTCAAAGCACACCCCTTAGACAAAATAATCATTTGGGCTACAAGCCTTGGTTATGGAACTAAACAAACATGTTCCCTCTAACTAAGGCCCTCTCTCGCTCCCTACTTTTTCCTTTTCTATTTCTTTGGAATGGTGGTGACTCTTTGGCAGAAGCATTCTTGCTACTTCAGGTGGATGGATTGGCTAAGTGTATTCATGCGAAGTCACTGGATATGGATTGTTTGAGGCTGGATTTGAAATGAGATCTACTCAGTCATATTAATCATACATACACAAGGGGCTGTACACCACCTTGTTCTTGGGACTCCATTCCATTCTCTTCTCCTCATCATTCTTTCTCCATTTTCCACCTCATTGTTGGTTGTATTAATAGTCTATATTTTGGTTGATGCATTGTTTTCTTTTTGGTAAATTCTTGTGGTTAAGACTTTAACTCTTGCTTCCAAATGACATTTCTAGAGCCTACGGACTCTTTGAATGTGGGATTGTAAGGGCATTAAGTGCATGAGCCTGCTTTAGGGAGGACCCATTGGCATTCCTACTTGGTGCATTAGTTAACTTCTTTCCCCTTAAACATTTTCGTAATTAAAATTTATTTTATTCATTTCCACCTCTGACATCCATTTTATCGGCGTTGCCGTTGTTTCTTTTTCTCCATCTTTCTTATTCCTTATATTTTTCCATTCTATCACTACCGGAGGATCTCTCTTAGTCATGGGGGTCCTAGTCCAACTTTTTCAATTTTCTCCTAACCCCTACACTTTACACCTTTGGTACTCACTAGTGTTATATCTCCAGAATCCGTATTAGCCATATTTCAACTCAGCCAATAGACTGTACATCAAGGTAAGGTATCAAATGTACTGTGATTTATTTATCCTTGCTAATATGAGATTGTGTTGTGTGTGCAGATGGCAATCATACAACAATGGATTGGAGCTAGAGTAAACACTTAGGATAGACTAGTGCTAGAACAATCATGCAAGCAATAAGATTGATGGCGCAGTTATGGATGGACAACGGAAGGCGCAATTCTGGCATTAGCAGCAATACATCTTCTTCTTTTCTCTCTCTTCTCTCTCAGTTTCCAAATAAGGATGGATGTCAAATGTGTATAGTGTTCACTCTTATGGTCATGAACACTAATATTTCCATGTATTGTAATGATGATCCGTTCACGTGTCACCCCATTCACCATTAGTGTCATTTAAGTCAATAATCCCATACCTTCCTAATATTTTGAAAGGAACTCAAGGACGAGTTTTCATTTAGTCATGGGGGTATGATGAGCCGCAGTATCATGTACGTGATATTACAGCCTACCTCAATTTCTATAAATAAGAGGTGGCTCTCCTTATTTTGGGGAGTAAGACGTAGACCCTTAGCTAAACTCTTGCAATTTTACCATTCCAGAGTTAGAATAATTCTTCTGTGCTTGTAGTAGGAGTCATAAAGTGATCAAATCTTTATTCAAGCAATTTGTACATAAGCACACATTTGTGTACGACAAGAAAGACGAACTTTGTGATCAACCTTGTAGCATACAGATTAAGCTAAATAGTAATTAATTATTATTGAATATTTAAATGCTTTCCTAGTTAATTAATCTCTCTCAACCCTTGACTCTCCTAGTTAAGTACACTCAGTACGACCGCTTCGAGCATGTGTGTAGCACTTGGTAACCTAGTAACGATTAATGTTTGGTAATCCCAGCAGCATTACACTGGTTCAAGATGTGTGCGGAAAGTGGGAACAGATACTTGTATTAGGAACAATTAGAACTTAGTTAGTGAATAGTTAATAAAAGTTAGTCACTTAGTTCTCTTTACCTTCCCCTATTAGCATAAGACATTAAAAAGATAAAAGTTATAAAAATCATATACCTCAAGATTACTTAACCATAAAATTGTGAAAATATAAGTAAGTTTGGGAAGATAACAATTGATTAACCTTAAGTGTTCCATTAAGGTGTTTAAGCACTTAGTCCTTGGAGTTCGATTGGATCGCATGTGAAATGCTCGTATTCGTATGGTTGAGTGTAGGGGTACCTCGTTACTCATCAATAACGAACATGGTTGTGACAATTGAAGAGAAGTTGGTAGATACCATGATGGTGGTATTCCTCCTCATTCTTTGCCCTTTTCATTTGCATCTTCTTCTTCCTCTTCTTCTAATTTTAAAAAATGCTACAGAAGAAACAGTCATGATGGTGGTGAGTAGTAGGATAATAATATTAATCATCATGCCCACAATAATTGAAGGGGTAATAGAGGACATCATTAGAGACAATGAAATAATGATGATGATGAGCCTTTACTGGCAACTCAAAGAATGCTTAACATTGCAGAGGTAGTCAAGACTCCAACTAGGCATGTGAAAGATAGTTAGATCAAGCACTTAGACATGAACAATATCCCAAGATTTGAGGGGGGAATATAACTCTGATCCAAAAAATCATCTACAAGCCTTTCATGATGCCTGTGCCTTACAAAAAATATAGAATGTTTGATAGAAATTGAAGCTATTCCCCAGGACACTTATCAAAGAGGTAGAGAGCTAGTATTGGTTCTTGGAGTTGGAATCTATCCATAGATGGAGTACCATGTGAAACATCCTAAATTTTCAAGGCATTCTTGCTTCACCAGGGTCCTAGAATTGAGGCAAACATTTCCACAAGTATAGCCTCATGACTGATTGGTAGGAAATGGATGCTCTGAGTTCAGACTATCTAGTTTGGACAATTTAACTGGCTGATAGTTCACTCAGAAAGCATGCTAAGGGTTGTCGATGGTGCTCAGGATCAACAAAATAGTTCAGCAAGTTTTCTAGTCAAGAAGTTTGCTATGCTACGCTACGGTATGTAGCATAGCAGGCCTCAGAAGAAAGTTGCCCAGGCGACCAAACTATTGCAAGATGAAGTGCTATGCGATGCTATGCTACACAGCATAGCACAACATAGAAAAGGAAAAATGGAAAGGCCCAGCTTACTTAGTGATTCCAATTGCACTCAACAAGCACTCCAACCTTCAAAACCAGTTGCCTTGTTCAACTTCAAGTCGTTCAGCAAAGTTCCTCTTACTAGAAAAGTGGCAGATTAAGCAAAAAGCAAGCTATGTTGGCTGCTATGCTGCATAGCGTAGCAATGATGCAAGAACGAAAAAAGGCATCGCAAAATGCAAGATCAGCAAGTTCAAAAGCTTCACGTCACAAAGAGCAAAGGTTGTAGATTGTCAGCATGATCTTCAAACAAACGTTTACAACTTAAATGCAAATTGCAGTTAAAGCCAACTACTACACTATGCTACGCTACGTAGCATAGCATAGTGTAGAAAACATGCAAAACTAGTCGAAACACTTCAAAGGCTTCCAGCACATGCAATTAACTCCAATGTAAATTTATTCTTTGAGCTGGTGGCTACGCTATGCTATGCTACATAGCATAGTATAGTGTAGCAAGTGGCTATGCTACACGAATATGCTACGCTCCATAGCATAGCACAACATAGCAAGAGGCTATGCTACACCAACATGCTACACTCCACAGTGTAGCAGGTGGCTATGCTACATTAGTATGCTTCATTCCTTGTCTGCATCGTTGGCACACCTGATCCTAGCATCTCCAGTTTCGACAACATAATTGCAGCGTGATAGGTTCACGTTCGGCTTTACATGTTCATGTAGTATGGACACGTCAACATGTTGTGGGCCTAGGACATGTGTCATCTAGGCCTCATTTCTCGCATCCTCATGGCCCTATAAATACCTTGACAAGCAACACTCAGAGGGTTGGAAAATTGACAATTCTGGTTTTTGGAAAAAATTTTAGCTTTTGGCAATTTGGTTGGCAAAATTGGCAATTCTGGTTTTTGAAAAAAATTTTAGCTTTTGGTAATTTGGTTGCCAAGATTTAGCGATTATTGGTTAGCAAATTTGTGCAAAGTGTGGGTAAAAACAAATACCCAGTTGACAAGTTGGCTTTGTAGCATTTGGCATTATTTTCTCTTAAGTCTATGTTCAAGCGCACAGTTGGCTTGCTTTGAACATCCTAGTTACTTTTGGGATCTCTGTGATTCCCAATGTTGCACAACTGATTGTATCCATCTTGACAAAGTAAATCTGTAATCTTGAAGTGGTGCATTTCTTAACTCTAGTTTGCTTTATTTTCTTGCTTATCATTGCATTCTATATCATTTTCACTTCCTCACATTTAATAACTATTATTTTACGCTATAAGCATTCTATCCATATTAAATGTTTACATAAGGTTTAGTGACACTGACTAAGTCCCTATTTGATTGACTAGACCATTCAGGGCACCTCACTTCCATTTCATCTAGCATGGCCCTCGTGCAGATCTAGGGTTAGGACTGTCCGATCGATGACCTCTTGATGTTTTCCAGCCACCAACATTTTCGGTCGCTATAGTTTTCTAGCTCTAGAAGGAGGGCTTTTGGTGCCTTTTCTATGTTTTATGGTAGTCCTGTAAGCATTCTGTACCCTAACATGCACTAGTGTAAACTTGACACCCTTTTGCAGTTGTTTATGAATCGTGTGGTGCAGATTGGTCGCTTTGACAGTTCCTTTGGAATCCTGTAGGACATAAAGCCTCTGATTGCCACTTTATCCCTTTAAATTTCTTATTGCAAACCCTCGTTGACTTTACAGACCTGGCATCTTCAACCACCACTATTACTACTGCTAACCTTGAGGTTCTTATTTTGGTTCAAGGTAATACAGGTGTTGAGCAACCACCCAGCCCGGTGCAAGAGTTGCGTCGATCTCTTAGGGTCCAAAATCAGGCACCTGAGAGCTTAACACAATAATATGAATGATATAACTTTCTCTGCACTAAGGTGCAGGCAAATCTACCCTTAGAGACACAAGAACTTGAAGGAAAATGTAGCTTTGAGTTCGCCTATTGTGATTGGAGGGAATTTGTTCCCACCCCCGGCATTTCCATTCCTTTGACACAATCACATCAATGGATCATAGATTAGCTGGTACAATTTTCTAGGGCTGGGGAGCCATAAGACATGGCATCTCACCATGATGAGGTATTCCAAGATGAGCAAGAGGAACTGGATTCCCAGTCCGAGGATGGGGGTCAAATTAACCCTACCACCATCCCTCCTACCCTATCTTTCTGGAAAAACCCACTCTTTACTGTCGCTCCCTTTATGGTCACAACTACATTGCCACAATCCACAATTCCACTGGCAATGGGTAGCCATGCCATGCCTTCGGTGTATCAATGTGCCTACTACCCTGTTTCATTCTCAGCCACTACCCCTCCACAAACTATTCTGCAAACTATTCATCAATCCATTCCTACATTCCATCACACACCGATCACGACTACCTTGCCCCATGTTCATACCTTACCTACCTTGTAGTTGCATGTAGTTTCCACCTCCATTCTTGTGTTTACACCTGCTCCACCATTAGCGGCGGGCCCAAGCCCATCCACATGGTGGATCCCATTCACTTCTCCTCCTATTTTGCAACTGTTGTAGATGTCTCGCTACACTAGTTAACAAACCTACCGAGTCCCGCAAGCGGTACAACCTAGCGTGGGACTCTGGTCTATCCCATCGGCCGTGTAAGAAACCTACCCTGTAGCACAACCAGCGGCTATTGCTACAACAGCACCACCTACCGGGTGGTGGACAATGCAAGAAGCACTATTCATAGGAGCCACTCCAATGGCACCACCTATGGGTCATGTCATTGCCCTTGCCACGCCACAAATGGGAGTTGCCCCTGCAGCTCCCCAAACATCCACATCATCCGTGGGTCTGGATCAAGCATTCCATCTTATCTAGACCCTCACAGAGGAAATAAAACACCACAAGGCTATCGATTCTGATACGGTACAAGTTGTGGACTTCTACAAAGATGATCCCATTAGCTCGGCAGTCCCTACGCTCACGTTACCCCATGGGATGCCACTTCCCCATTTCATGAAATACAATAGGGAGGGGGATCCCAACACACATCTTGTTACATTTAGGTCTGAGTCCATTCTTCTGCAATAATGGCTGCATATAGTCATCCGTGTCTTTGCCATGTCTCTGACGTGAAAAGCCTTGGCCTGGTACTATGCACTTCCACGCTTCTCCATATCAACCCTAGAGGAGCTGCTGACCCAGTTCATAACACATTTCAAGTACAATTTAAGACTAGAGGTCACGTTGGATAAGTTGATGAACATTAAACAAGACCCATTGAAACCAGTCCAGAAGTTCATACAACGATGGAGTGCTACCCTTAACGAGATCCGTGAGCCCATCATAGAGGCCCATTTGCTGGCCATCTTTAAGGGTGTAGTGAACAAATTTATTAAGTCTAAGTTGTATTATCTTGCTCCATGCACTCTTAGTCAGGCTTTTGCCCAAACTAAGAGCATACAGGATGTGATTGAGGGAAGTGAAGACCCAACCTATGTTGCATATAAGAATACCTTCACGAAGAAGGACAAAGACGAGGGTAAGGCTATAACAGCCATAGTGGCAAACGAGGCCAAACCCAACAATAGTAACAAGAATAATAAGAAATCATCCACACCTAAAACTAACCCTGCTCCCAAATAGGGTAATTCACCTCAACCTTCCACATCCGCACTTGAAGCATCTACACCATCTAAACTAAACTTTGAGTGTAAAGATCGCTCAAAGTATATCCCGTTGCCTATCACGCCTTCAAATCTTTTGAAGCAATTACTAGCAGTGGGGCACATGCAGCACAAGTGGATATCGGAGGAGGAAGCCAGGAGATATTAGTGGTACTGTGAACTCCTTAGGAACCTCTCTTTGACTTTTCCCAATGAGCCCCCAGTTCCTAAGGGTTTCAGGCTAGAGCAATTCTATATCTACCATCAATAGTGTGGTCACAACATGGATTACTGCATGGCATTAAAAGTTGACATCCAAAGGATGAATGATCAGGGGAAACTGATGCTAGAAGAAAGTAATCCAATACATCTTGAGAATTAATCCTTGCACGTTTACATGTATCCCCTTAACACCAACAACGCCGGATACATTATCAACACCATCGGCATTGACAGTAATCCTAGACCACCCCAGTAGCTGTTTGTGGTCTGTGTGCCTCAACGTAGCGTGCCAGTACCACTAGTAGCTAATCTAACCCTACAAAAACTATTTTTCTTAAGAGTCCCACCCTAAGCATCTGCCCCTGCACCATCTGTAAGAAAAACCACACCACTGCATACATTAACATCGTTAGCACCATTCGTTATCAGGGGGCCAAGCCATTCAACAACCCCTGCCCTGCATAAGATAGCTTCACAGCCTTCTCATCCTAAGAAATGAGAAGTGTGCTTCACAGGTGAGACGTTAAGGGAAAGAACTGCCCTAGGTACTTCCAAGCCTACGCCCTTACCCTTTGCATCTACGTCCTTGTCGTTGAAAAATAATGTTGCTACATGTGTGCAGTCTTCGCAACCTCGCCTAGAAGGATCTAAACCTAGACCCGAAACTGTCTCTCCTCAGGAAATTCATCTCATGGGATGAATGAAAGAGGAGAAAAGTAGTAAATAGGAAGGTGGTGAAGACCTTTTGAGCCCTCTCAGTCAAGTCAAGCAAGCTCTAAAACCAAAAAATACTACGTTGAGCCTATATGACCTGATCATGACATCTACCGCACACCATGAGGCTTTGGTCCGCATGTTAATAGCAATTCCGTTTGATGAGAACATGCCAGTAGAAGAAAAAGTGATCCACTCGGTCATGCTTTCTTCTACACCTGCAAAGCCTCAGCCATCCCAATTGACTTTCTGCGATGATTCCATTAGGGAAGACCCTGAAAAGGGTGAGGTGATTATAGCACCCCTGTTCATGACAATTTGGGTCAGCCAGCATAAGATTCGAAGGGTACACGTTGATGATGGGGCTGCTACAAACGTCATCCCTTTCCCTATTGTGGATAAGCCAGGTTTGGTTGACCAAATTAGACCCACAAAAATGTCATGCTTAAATTCATTCAATGGGGCATAGGTCGTGGTGAAAGGCACGGTCCACATTGACTTTGTGGTAAGGGACCAGTTCTCCACAAACGCAACATTCATCGTGGTCAAAGAGATGCATGGGTTTAACATGATCTTGGGGAGGTCATGGTTAGTATAACTTAGGGCTGTCTCTTCACCCATTGATCAGGAGATCCATCTACCTTATGCAGGAAGGGAGGTGGTAATCCATGGCGATGAGGTACCAATGCAAGCTATCAACAACGTAGATATGGAATAGGGCTCAGAGGTCATAACCTCTGAGAATGAAGTGCCTATCTCTGTAGATACTAATCATTCAGCAATAGAGTTGGCTCAACATGCCAGTTTAGAAAAAAAAATGTGTGGGCTGAGTTGCCCTTCCAATCAAAGGACAATGATATAGACGAAGGCCATAGCAAAGTGTCTTGGCCTTATGCCTCGCCCAATCCATGATGGATTAGGAAGCAGTTACGCATAGTGTAGCAGTCCTATTGCTTCCTACCCTGTCAACACCCATTGTATAGTTATCGCTTATCCACCTCGCATCTATCCATCTACGCTAGGTACACAAACTTACATTCTTTAAACCATTAACATATCTTCTATTTACGTTAAACTTCTCCATGGCTCGCTAAGGTTTAAAATTGGCAAGATTTCTTCTGTTTACATCACATCCAATGGTTTAAAATGGCCTAAAACTAGCAAGGGACCGGAATGGCCTAAAATTAGCGATGGCCTGAAATGGCCTAAAACTAAAGCATTAAAAATGAAAACATAAAACCAATCACATAGATAATGCATAGGCTAGCATAAGACCAATTTTATTTCAAAATTCACTTCTTTCATTGAAAGTTTTTCCATCAAACAATGTTTGCAATAGTTTTGCAAAAAATACAAAAAATAAAATAAAAGAACCGTACTGTCATAAATCATCTTTTCTTACATCATCTTCAACTATACTATTTCCTTCCACATTGTTTCCTTCTACGTCGCCTTCCTCTGCATTGTACTTTTCTGCCTCTTGATTTCCACCCTCTATAGGCCCTGCATTTTCATCGTGAATCTGCATTATAAAAAGTGAAGTAGCCAGCTAGAGCAGCACATGAAAGCTAGAATAGAGCATAAGCCTTCGCATTGCAGAAGTAACTAATCCAAGATGACCCCGTGTTTGCCTCGAGTGGTATGCGATCCAAACCAAGCCTAAAGCGGTCCCAAACCTCCTCCTCCATGATATCTACCTAGTGCCTATCACTTAGTTTAGCGTTTGCAGTAGCTTTCTCCTTTTCAATGGGCATCCATCTTGGTGGTCCCAGAGAAAAGGAAGTGGTGGTGGTCTCACCTATGGGAATTTTCACTTCTCTCTCAGGTGACTCAGTGACCGTTACTTGCTGCATAAACTTGTTGTAGGCCTCAGAAGCACCAATAGCATCCAAGAATGCTTCATGAGTAAACAATTTTACTGAAGCATCCCAATACTGTTTATGATATGTGGCACATTCCAGTTTATACATATGCTTATGATTTTTTTGGGACTTTCCCCACTCGTAAACTCTGGCACTATAGTCTTTCAAGTCTTGGTTCTTCTGAGCCAACAACTCCATTTTCATCCATTATTCTATTATTTCCTAGGTAGCCTCATTGTTGCACCGCATGGTTATCCAGTATCTAGCATAATCTATGACAACCATGCACCAACTGCCATCATTGGTATCACAAGCTAGGAGGAACTCGTTCTTGGATTGGAGGTCTCCCACCTTGACGCTCAGTTCAGCCTTCTCTTTCTTAGTCCTTTGGACCCGTTTCCATAGGTCTTCATTGATGCACCTACACTCCCACAAGGAGCATGCCGAGTGCAAAGCACATTTTCTAGCCTCGTTGTATATGCGACGAGGCACCTCAGCCACTTTGGACGGGAATGTAGGCACAATGTCAACTTTCAACGCCTATTTCAAGTCCCACTTGAGTTGAGAGGCTGTAACCACACAAAGAGTGCATTAGTCATACTAGCATAGCAAAGTTAGCAACTCAAAAAGTCTAGCGTAGAAACCTCGAAAAGCCTAGCGTAGTAACTTTACTTACCCACTTCAGGATCGACTTGTCTGAGATGGACAATCATGTCATTGAGGATCCCCTACATGAAAGTAAGCTTGTCAGGGGTCTTGGCCCATGGTTCCAAGCGAATCAGGGGAGTTCCTGTAGCATTAATAGTGGTGTTTGTCATACAACCAAATGCGTCAGTAATGACCAAGATGGACTACAACAAAGTTGTGAGTAACACGAACGACAGTCTAAGGGATCCTACCCAGTAAACCCTTGGAGGTGATAACAGGGGGATCACCCATCGAAATATTATCGAATATATTGTTAAACTCACTAGCATCTAATTGCAATTCCCCTCCTTTCTGGCTCAAAACTATGGCAACATCCTTAGCATTCGTCTACTCCCCCAATGCTGAACTGCATTTAGCAAAGGGATCTCCAGCAGAAGTCCCTTCCTGGTTGATGTAGGCTTCCTCGTTATTTGTTGGGGCCTTTCTTTTCAAAGCACCAATATCTTCCTCATCCACAAGAGACTCCTCCTTGTCAGCAAAAGGTCCTCCTCTTTAGTAGGAGTGTTTTCTTTGTTGGTGGGAGCCCCTTCCTTGGTGACGAGGGCTCCTTCTTCTCTCTTGATCGAGGCCCTTTCCTCTCAGACTAGGGCCTTTGCATCTTTATTTTCTGCCCCCGTCTTAGATGTCGACACCTCTTCATCACCTTCTTCTTCTTCTTCTTCTTCCTCTAGTAGCAAAAACATATTTGCATTATAGCCTAAAACACGTTAGCTTAAAATAGGTGCTATACTATGCTATGATGCCTAGCGTAGCACAACGTAGCAAGCATTTAATAAAAAGGTGAAGAAACAAACATAGAGAAGGGAATTTACTGATGGGAGGTTGTATCCTATGTAACTTAAACTACAGTGATGGCCCTCCTTCCTTGTTCGTACAGGGTGGCTCCTCGGTTGGACGAGACCTCCTTCACCTCAACTTGGTGGTCACCATGACATTTCTCCTATGATACGCTGCTTGTAGTAGTAGGGGATGCTTGTCTGACGTTTCCTAGCCATAGAAGTTGGGGGCCACTAGATCCCTAGTTGTCATGGAAAACGACTCCCCAATAGCTTTTGGGGGATCTTGGGCTCGGGTGGTCCAAAGGATTTGGTAGATCCACGGTTTGGAAATCTGGTTACAATCTCACATAACCTAGACTTCATTCTCACAGACTACCAAGAACTCCATGAAACATCACAAGCAGGCTATGTAAAAGGCATGATGCACGTTGAAATGAGACTCATGCTTCTTATAAAGTGTGACCATTTCAGCTTGCAAGCCTTTGTAAAGATGCCTAGCCTAGTTGTAGTAGGCCCCCTCTTCCATGACCTCCCACATCACCCAGGCTTGCTCGATCCCGATAATCTTTCCTTGGAAAAGTAGCTTGGGAAACACATAGGTACGGAAGATGGGGTAAACATCTTTGGAAGCTCTCAGCTTAACCTTCTCCATGAGGATCCCCTTTCGTCCTTTTGTAACCCCTAGCCACTCCTCAATGTCCCTCTGATGGTTGGCCTCTTTCTTGGTCTTTGATCCTATGGGGAGACCATCAATAGGGACATCAAAAAGGTCTATGAATAGCTAGTCATTGATTTGAAGGACCACCCGCATGCAATGTACACGTGTGCAGAAGCAGTTTTACTTTTTGAAAAAGGAGTTGGCTAGGGCAAGCATCTCAGTAGTAGGGACACTCGGGTTCATGGCTAGGAATTAATCCATGAGTGTAGCATCCTGAAGGTGCTTGATCAGGGATTCCAAGGCCATGTTGCATAACTAGCGTTGGCTCTCATCTACCTCCCCATACTTGAAGTAGATGTTGGCCTCCTAATATCAAGAGGTGATCATCGTCACCTCTTGGGACTTCTTCGCCGCTATAGCAGTTTGCAAAAAACACAAAAAAGGGAAAAACAAGTTAGACAAGGCATAAGCAGTAGAAAAATGAAAAACAACATTCGAGCATGTAGTAGTTTACTGTTTAGCTTACCAGGTCTAAACGGTGATGGGAATGGTAGAAGATCCACCAAGACATCTTCAACAGTGATCGGTTTAAAGGGTGCCCATCCCCCACCCAACCAACCGGACTCCTTGCATCTATTGTAGAGCTTGGAATACCGGGTTGGGTAAGGTTTGTACTCATCCCTGCATTGGCCTATCACACCTGTGCACATATTCTCAGTGGAAGAAAACTCCCGCAGCACCATCTATGCTAAGGTCAACACATTTGTATTGTTGTGAAGCCCATTCTCATTGATAAAAAACCTGGTAACAAAAACATGCTGTTAACATTTTCCTAGCGTAGCAAACATTGCCCAGCATAGTGGAACATGTCTACAAAACTCATCCGTCAGTACAATAAATGATTCTTGGTGGGTTCTAAAAGCACATTCCCATGTGACGCGTAATAAATAAAGTGTTGTATGGATGGTAGCAATTATACTCAGGCATCTCCCAAATCTAAGCCAAATGCCTCAAATTTCTTGGGTGTTGACTGGATCCTTGTCCCTTCCTGCTGCTAATTGCTCCATCTATCAAAAATCTCAGAATATCCCAATTTACCCCAGGCAATAGGGTTTCTGTTATGATGGTCGCTACATCCTCTGCCAAGTGTGACCAAACGATCACATTGAAGCGCTGGAGGAGAAATTGCAGAAAGTCCTGCACTCCTTCCCAGAACCAGACCGCCTGCTCCCTTGCACGTGCAAGGGGGGGAGGGACATTGGCCATTGGTTCACTTACGTAGCATAGAACCCCTATGATTTCTATGACAATCAAGATTGGCCTTAGTGCCACCCTGCACAACATAATAGCAAATGATAATAGCATGTTCGAGGGAAGTTCAAATATAGCATAATAGGATTAGCATTTAGCAGATAGCGTAGCACGATTCTCTTCATTCATATAGCGTAGCAAAAAATACAAAGGAAATAGCATAGCAACAACAAAACTAAAGATAAATATTTAAACAAATAAAAATTTAATACATTGTATCTGTTTAAAAAATCTTCCTAACAAAGTGATTAGCATCATGCCATGACAGAACACTTATTATGCTATCACATCATGCACATGGCCAAACCCTCCTGAGGATCGTACACTACGCTATTTGCATGTCAAGTGGCTCAAATCGTCCAAGCCTCTGCATCAATGACAGCCGCAACGATGGCGGTCTAGGCGACATTGCATGCAACCTTAGCGTAGCATCCGTACATCCGTTGTGGCCAAAACGGCAATAGTGATGGTGTAAGGGCCAAAATAACGACAACACGATGATAGAAAACATAGATTAAAAAACAAAAATCGTAGAAACAAAAACAAGGAAAGAAGAAGTAGTAACAGAGGCATAGGAAAAACAGAAGGAGCATAGCAACCTACCGGGGCAACAGTGTCTCCTCTCGCACCACGACGCTTGCTTGCGACACATGCCCTAGGGTTTCTTTCACTTCGTCGACCTTGGCGAGTGCTAGGTGTTTGCGTTCTTTCCTAGGAGCCATCGTCTCGCTTACCGACTCTTTCCTCATTGCTACCTCGAATCACCTTGCTCTTAATTAGCACAATCGCTCTATGCTCCGAATGTGGGCTCTACGCTGTTATGACAAAAATAATGAGTTTACCAGGGGTTAACCCCTATTTATAGCCGTAATGGTGAAAAGGAAACTTGTCATTCTCTCTTCCTGATTAATGTGGGATATTCTGTAAAATGTAGCATGCCCACCATGGCGTAGCAGCACTGTTCGCATTAATGTGGGTAGGCCTGAGTGAAAAGCCTTGACACACTTTAAACTAGCTATTTTCCTTCACAAAAATATCTTGTCAGTGATCAGCAAAGACCTTAAACTAGAAATCCTAATGCATAGTTTCAATCTAGTTAGCGGTTTGTAAAGACCTTAAACTAATCTGCCTTTCGCTCTCCTTAGAACAACCTGTTAGCGGTCCACAAAGACCTTAAACTAGAAGCTTCAAACCTCTTGCATTTTAGTAGTCTGCAATGACCTTAAACTAACACTCTAATTTGTTGGTAGTCTATAAAGAAATTAGATTAGTAGTTTTGCATTTTTACACTAGCATTTTTGCATTTTTACACTAAGCAGTTTTGCATCTTTACCTCCAGGCGGTTCGCCACAACCTTAAACTGGCAAATCTTAAGCTTTGTATCATACTTTATACTCATTTCTATTGTTCACATTTCATCGCCACTCTACAAATGTTCAATATTCACAATTACTACAAAAAGATATCTCTTGACTAGACATTGATCTTATTTTGGTAGGTCGAGCGAGAATGGAAATCCATCATGATCTCTCTTCACCTTTAGCTTTAATAGGTCCACACAGCAAACTCGCGAGACAACTGAACCTAGAGTTAATAGATTGGGAATTGCCTGCAGTTAGCACCATAGTGTCCTTAGAAGCATCCCCAGACTTGCCTGAGCATCTGGTCCAAGCCCTAGATTTAGAGGCCAGGGATGTAACTAAGGATCCTCTCATCGAAACGCCTATGACCACATCCAGGGGGGAGATAAAAACGTTGAAACTTAGTTCCCTCCTAGATTCGCACACGCACAAAGATGTAGCCAAAATTCTAGAGGATAACATTGAAGTCTTTGTGTGGTCATACAATGACATGTCGGGTTTAGATCTAAGGCTGATAAAACACAACATCATCCTAGACCCATGCATGAAAGCAGTTAAGCAGAAGGCTCGCAAGATTAAACCATAGATTGCACTAGCCGTATGGGATGAAATCACCAAGTTGTATTAGGCTGGTTTCATCTGGGAAGTTGATTACTCGAAATGGATGTCTAACATTGTCATGGTTTCTAAGAAAATGAGAGGGATACATATCTGTATAGACTTCCAAGATTTGAACAAGCCCACGATTAAAGACGACTTTCCACTTCCAAGTATCGATCAACTCATCGACACTATGACTCATCATGCTTTGTTATCCTTCATGGATGGCTTCTTCGGCTACAACCAAATTTGCATAAACCTGCAACATCAGTTAAAAACAACCTTCACGACCCCATGGGGCACCTTTTGTTACACTATGATGCTTTTCAGGATCAAAAACGCCGAAGCAACCTTCTAGAGAGCCATGACTTACATCTTTAGCAACTACATCGTAGAAACACTGAACGACTACGTGGATGATATTGCAGTTAAATCTAAAGAAGCCGCTGATCATCCCAATGATCTAGGTGTAGTCCTCAAATGTTGTCAAATGCATGATTTACATCTCAACCCAAAAAAGTGTATCTTTGGGGTGAAAACTGGATACCTGTTAGGGTTTGTAGTATCGGAGGCTGGAATACAGGTGGACCCTGACAAAGTTAAGGCCATCGTCAACCTGACACCTCCTACAAACCTTAAAGAACTACGCGGGCTACAGGGTAGAGTATAGTTCATCAGAAGGTTTACAACAAAGTTGATTGACAAGTTACATCCTATGCAACATCTTCTAAAGGAAGGGATTAACTTCGAATGGACAACTCAATGCCAAAAAGCATTTGATGATTTGAAGAAAGAGCTTTTGCACCTCCCAACTATTTACCCACCACAGAGGGATAAGCCTTTCTTCATCTACCTTGCCACCTCAGACACGTCTATCATGGCATTATTATGTTAGAAATGAGAAGATGGTTCTAAGATACTAGTGTATTACCTAAGTCATGCACTGATAGCGCATGAGGCAAAATACAATGAGGTGGAGAGAAATTGCCTTGCCCTAGTGTTTGCATTGAAGAAGTGGATGCACTACCTATTTCATAGTAGGATTAACATTATTTGCATGAGCAACATACTTCGGGCTATCACAAACAACTTGTATGAAAGTATTAGGATAGCCTGGTGGAAAGAAATAATAGTAGAATTTGATTTGCATTATGTGAGCCAATCGTCGATGAAAGGTCAAGCTATAGCAATGCAACTTACGACCTCACCCATCGATGACCAAGCGATCATAGACCCCGAATTGCTTAACGAGCATGTTAGCACTATCAACGCCATCCTGCCACATCTTGAGGCTACTTTACATTTCAATGGTGCCTCGACCATAAGAGGGGGTAGTGTAGCTGCTGTCATTACATTTCCCTCTGGGGAAATGCAACCATTTTGTTATCATTTTGCGTTCCTTTGGAGATTCACAACTAGTTGTGAGTCAAATGACTGAGGTCTATGTCTACAAAGCTACACACCTACAACCCTATTGTGACCTAGCAAAAACCTTTCTTAAACAGTTTGCAACTACGGACGTACAACTTGTGCCATGCAACGAAAACTCCATAGCAGATGCACTGGCCACCTTGGCATTAAACGTGCCACCACACTTGTTCATAAGTTTGCCAGCGTCGATCACCGAGTGTATGGAGCCTATCACTCAGGCAGTACACGTAGCCTCTGTTAGCACTACGGATATATAGGAGTGGTACTCCAACATTAAAGCCTACTTGCAACATGGTGAGCCCCCAAGCAGATTGACATCTACCTAGAGAGATTCGATCCGCAAGTTTGCTCGGCAATATGTTCTCATGGGAGATAATGCCCTATGCAAATGTTCCTATGATGGGATATTATTGGCATGCGTAAATGAGGAGCAAGAATAGAAGGTTATTAATGAAGTACACAAAGGACTGTGTGGTGGACACATAGCACCCAGAGCCATGGCTACAAAAATCAGACATCTAGGGTACTATTGGCCTTACATGGAGCATGATTGCCTGGCCAAAGTTAAGATGTGTGATACATGCCAAAGATACGCAAATCTCATACATGTTTCACCTACAAAATTACATCCAACACAGATCACGTGGCCCTTCCAGCGATGGAGACTAGACATCATAGGACCTATCACGCCTAAGTCTTCCTCAAGGCATAGCTTCATCATCACCACCATTGAGTATTTTACTAAGTGGGTAGAGGCTATACCCCTGAGGAAGACTACATCTCAGCAGATTTTTCACTTCATCTTGGACAACATCGTGACAAGGCTTGGGCTTCCCATGACTATTGTGATCGACAATGGGCCATAGTTTAGTAATGCAGAAACTTGAACCTTTTGCAGCAATCTTGGCATCAGACAATCGTTCTCCTCACCATATTGCCCACAGGTGAATGGACAAGCAGAGGCTACAAATAAGTCCATCATCAACTTGCTAAAGAAAATGCTTAACAACAGCAAGAGACGATGACATGGGCAAATCCTCTATGTGCTGTGGGCTTATAGGACGACATGTAGGACTATGATAGGTAAGACACCTTATAGTCTTATGGATCTGAAGCAATGTTACCTATTCAGTTGCAGGTGCCATCACTTCGAATGATCCCATCGAATGTCGTGAGTAAAGCCCAGAACAACGAGTCAAGGATCATCGACCTTGACTCAATAGAGGAGGAGCGTGCATAGACACTAGGTTGCATAGAGCATTATCAAAGCAAGCAGCAAAAGAAACATCATGAAAATTTGCATCAACGGCCAATATAGAAGGGAGACCTCGTTCTCAAGGCTATTCATGTGTATATGAAAAAATTCTCAGCAAACTGGGAAGGTCCATATATGGTCACAAAAGCCTTTTGGAATGGGGCCTTCAAGCTGGTAGACATGGACAACAACGAGTTTGTAAATCTAGTGAATCACTTGTATCTCAAGCTATACTACATCTGATGCATGAAGTAGATAAACCAAGGTCCACTATGATGTAAAACTAGCGAAGCTTCACCAAAGTCCGCTACAACGTAAAACTAGCAAAGGTGAGTACATGTCCGCTATGACATTAAACTGGCAAAGCTCATCTACTATGATGTAAAACTGGCATAGACAATCTGCTATGACTATAAACTGGCACAGATAGTCTGCTATGACTATAAATTGGCATAGATTGTCTGCCATGACATAAAATTGAAAAAGCATAGTCTGCTAGGACCTTAAATTAGCTCATCCACCATTTTCTATGATGATAAACTAGCACAAAGGTCTCCTAGGACCTTAAACTAGCACAGTGACTATCTGCTATGACGATAAACTAGCACAACAGTCTGCTGGGACTCTAAACTAGCACATCGATCTGTTAGGACCTTAAACTAGCACATCACGATCTGTTGAGACCTTAAACTAGCACATCACGGTCTATCAGGCCCTTAAACTAGGTTTGCGGCACATCCCCAGCATGCATCATGACTCATCAAGCAAGCGAGCGTGCACAGTGCCAACACAGGGTGGGACGTTGCAGTTCTAGAAAGTAGTTCACGATGCTAAGAAAACACCCTTTGGAAAATATGCAACACCATTGCTTCTAGCATCTTGCTAATCCTACAAAGATGTCTTATGACATCTTGCTGACTCTCCGGAGCTACCACCACCACGGCTCATCACCCTAGCAGTAGCTTTCCTGGTCAACGCTTGCTGCTGGAGTTTCAGTAGTATTGTGGCCCAACCACAATGTTACTATCCTCCAGCCCCTGCCATTGTCCAAGCCCAAAAGATATTCAGCTGTTGGGTAGCCCATCTCATAGCTGAACTGCATAATGTTTGCCTTGGGTGAGGATTCCTAAGAATCTGCATTCACAGTAACTCCTAGCCTCCTTGGTGCCAGCTCCTCCAAACTGATGTTGCCAAGGCCACTGTTGGCCTTCGTAGTTTGGATTTCGCATGCTTCAGAAACAATGTCCAAAGCTCCAACAGCGTCCATAGCAAGCAAGACCTTTGCCTTCATTTTGCATCATGGTTGTTTCTCCTGGTTTGCTTTCTGTTGTGTTTGCAAGGTGCGTACTAGAGGGGTGTTAGTTAGAGGTGCATTGCACCATGGCAGCAGGAAACTGCATCATTATAAGGTGGTCATCTTGATTAGCTTGGCTACTTCGAAGTTCACATCCTATCCTCCCCCTTAAACCCCTTTACCTTATTCCTTACGCTCACAATCCACTCTCTCACCTCTTTTACAAGATTTTCCTGATACTTGTCAAGCCCTTCCATATGCTCAACTACAAAGTCCATGATGTGCGTAACACAGCTCGCTGCATGGGAAGCACTTGTAGGTGGGTTAAGGCCCCACGTGGATGTAACACAACTTGTTCTAGAAAAGAAACACCTATCCTATAACAACAAGGTTGTTTGCAAATGTAAATGGAAAAATAGCACAGACAAAAGCATAAAAGAGCAAAGCTCACGCAAAAAAAAATGTGCCTAAAACAAATGGCAAATAGGCTATTTTGCAATCACCCTCTCTAAGCATTCCGATGAGAGGTCAAAGGTTAGAAAAAGAAAATATGACCACATAAAAAACTCCCTCACAAGCATTCCGACAGGGGATTCTGCTAAGTTTCATCTTTACCATTTCTCTGAACCTCCTTCCCCCTACTTAACCCTTTCCTTTTCCCTGCATAACCAATGCAACACTCTCAAGAACAACTAAGCGACATCTTGGCGATCATTGAAGAGCGATGTTAGTGTTTTATCTTTCGTGGTGTTTTGTATTCTTTGTCAGCATCTCTCGGGTCCATCCTCTAGACGGTGACAAAGAGGGGCCAATGAACCACCCTAAATTTTCAAGGCATTCTTGCTTCACCAAGGTCCTAGAACTGAGGCAAACATTTCCACAAGTGTAGCCTCATGACTGATTGGTAGGAAATGGATGCTCTGAGTTCAGACTATCTAGTTTGGACAATTTAACTGGCTGATAGTTCACTCAGAAAGCATGCTAAGGGTTGTCGACGGTGCTTAGGATCAACAAAACAGTTTGGCAAGTTTTCTAGTCAAGAAGTTTGCTACGCTACGCTATGCTATGTAGCGTAGCAGGCCTCAAAAGATAGTTGCCTAGGTGACCAAACTATTGCAAGATGAAGTGCTACGCTACGCAGCGTAGAAAAGGAAAAATGGAAAGGCCCAACTTTCCTAGTGATTCCAATTGCGCTTGGCAAGCACTCCAACCTTCAAAACCAGTTGCCTTGTTCAACTTCAAGTCCTTCAGCAAAGTTTCTCTTACTAGAAAAGTGGCAGATTAAGCAAAAAGTAGGCTATGTTGGTTGCTACACTGTGCTACGCTGCATAGCGTAGCAAAGTGTAGCAATGATGCAAGAACGACAAAAGGCATCTTAAAATGCAAGATCAGCAAGTTCAAAAGCTTCACGTTGCAAAGAGCAAAGGTTGCAGATTGTCAGCATGATCTTCAAACAAGGATTTACAACTTAAATACAAATCATAGTTAAAGCCAGCTACTATGCTACACTATGCTATGTAGCATAGCATAGTGTAGCAAATATGCAAAACCAGCTGAAGCACTTCAAAGGCTTCTGGCACACACAATTAACTCCAACGCAAATTTATTCTTTGAACTGGTGGCTAAGCTATGCTATGCTACATAGTGTAGCACAGTGTAGTAAGCAGCTATGCTACACCAACATGCTATGCTCCATAGTGTGGCGCAGCATAGCAAGTTGCTACGCTACACCAACATGCTACTCTATACATTGTAGCACAGCGTAGCAGGTGGCTACGCTACATCAGTGTGGTTTATTCCTTGTCTACATCATTGGCACACCTGATCCTAGCATCTTCAGTTCTGACAGCGTAATTGTAGTGTGACAGGTTCACGATCAGCTTTGCATGTTCATGCAGTATGGACACGTCAACATCTTGTTAGCCTAGGACACATGTCATCCAGGCCTCATTTCTCATGTCCTCCTGGCCCTATAAATACCATGACGAGCAACACTCAAAGGGTTGACAAATTGGAAATTCTAGTTTTTGGCAAAAATTTTAGCTTTTAGAAATTTGGTTAACAAACGTTGGTAAAATTTGGTTGGAAAAATTGGCAATTCTAGTTTTTGGAAAAAAATTTAGCTTTTGGCAATTTGGTTGGCAAAAATTGGTAAAATTTGGTTGGCAAGCTTTAGTGATTTTTGGTTAGCAAATTTGTGCAAAGAGTGGGCAAAAAAAAATCCCCAGTTGACAAGTTGGCTTTGTAGCATTTCGCATTATTGGCTCTTAAGTCCATGTTCAAGCACATAGTTGGCTTGCTTTGAACGTCCTGGTTACTTTTGGGATCTCTTTGCTTCGAGTGTTGCGCAACCAACTATATCCATCTTGACAAAGTAAAGTCGTAATCTTGAAGTGGTGCATTTCTTAACTCTAGTTCTCTTTATTTTCCTACGTATGATTGCATTCTACATCATTTTTGCTTCCTCACATTTAATAACTATTATTTTACGCTATAAGCATTGTCTCCATATTAAACATTTACATAAGGTTTAGAGACACCAACTAAGTCCTTGTCTAATCGACCAAACTGTTCAGGGCACCCCGCTTCTGTTTTATCTAGCACGACCCTTGCATGGATTCGAGGTTAGGATTTTCTGACCGATGACCTCTCGATGTTTTCTAGTCACCGATATTTTCGGTTGCTACACCATGCTAGAACTATTTAATGATAAATACCAGACATATTCTAGAGTGTCTAATCTGAGAAGGTAAATCTAAGGCTAGAAACAAGGAATACATGAACCCTTGAATGCCGCTATGGGTAGATATTATTCTCTCTTACATCGATGCCTTGGCCATGATTATTCTCAAAGGGAATAACTTTTCCACATTATAGGTTGGCTTAGAGTGAAAACTAGAAGAACTCTTGAGATTTATGCCTAAGGGAGACTATCTGAACTAAGAGCTCATCAGATACAAAGGTTGATAGAGGAGGTAGTAAAAGAAGAAGATGAGTTGTGAAAAAAGGAAAGTGTAGAAGAATATAATAGGGATCCCTCCATCAGGAAAAGGCAGGTCTGATTCTATGATGAGGAGGAGTCATCACTTAACAAGGTGGTGAATAGGAAAACCTTACCCATCCAAAAATCTATTTCCAATATTTTGGAAAAGTTTGATAAATAATGAAACTCTTTGGATGAAAATTTCCAAAATGCTATGAGGATTGCTGAAGAATCTAAAGAGTAGAATAGTGATCACAACTATAGAAGGTGGAAAGAAGTTGAACGTGCCTACCAAAGGAGTAAGAGAAAAGCTACTACAATAGAAGAAGTTGTGGAGATAGACTCCCATGATGATGTTGGGTGTAACATTTGTGAAAATGACAATACTATGGGATGTTTCCCTATGGTGTCACACTCATAAGAGTCTAGGGTGTACGCACTGAATCGTCAACTAGCACAAAGGTAAACACCTAGACGATTGCCTTATCTTCATGGTAGTCCAACGCAGTTCCAACAACAACAACAAGCTTACTATCCAAGTGGAGCTCCACCATAATTTAAAGAGCAATACTAGTAGTGGAAGCAACCATAGTCATGGGAAAAGCCATTGCTAAGCTAGTAGTACCCTTACAGGCAACAAGATCCATATAGGTACTATGTCTAGTAACCTATTTCTCCACGAAGCTTTGCAAGCCATGCCTCATTCCAACATCACTATTATCCTCCAAAGTATCATTGAGCTCATTCACCATCTACTTGAGGGGAGAACCCATATCCATACCATCCTTTTCATTCATCTACATAGATCCCTTTGCCCTTAACCCAGTTACCTCTTGCTTCATCCATGTAGGGTGAAATTTCCCCATAGTTGTAGTAATGAAATGCTCTAAGGGTTGTAAATTTACAATCAGCCTTCTAGCCAAGTGGTTCAGAAAATCGATCTAGGAAATAACCACTTTTCTGACCCCAATAGTCCTTCTAAACCCTCATAACCTAATGTAGTTGGTCACCCTATATCTCTAGCATCATCATCCTCTACACCAGACACATTCAAAGAGCCTTCAAACCAAAGTTGCCTTAGATCCACACTGTGATGTTAACTCATGTTGTTTCTAATTGGATCAAGGTTGGAAACCTTCTCATGAAGAGATCTAACTTGGGAAGTCCTCTTATTTACTTATAGATTTCTAGACATGATCCATGCAATGTTCTTCTTGATTCTGGTTCCAATGCCAATCTCATCTCCCATGACATGTACAAGGCCTAGAACCTACCACCTCTTAAGAAGAGCAATGTCCATTTGGAATTAGCAGAGGACATTATGACTATCGTTTGTGGATGGTCCTATCCTACTGAATTTTTGGTGATCAAGGTAGAAAACTGCAAAGGCAACTTCCCATCATTATGGGACATGCATGGTTAAGCACTATTGATGCACGAATTGGCATTAGGGACCTCTCCTTGATAATCTCCAAGGAGAAAAAATTTGAACAACTTGAGAAGAAGTGATACAACGATAATGTGTGTAATTTCATGGAGAAAATCTAGTCTATTAAAAGTACATTAGTATGCACATGAAACTGATATCCAAAGGTGCCTATATGTAGTAGCCATAAAACAAAAGGGCACTTAGTGGCTAAGAGTTGACTCTAATAGTGGCACACTATGCATGGAACCCTCTAAGAGCCTGACATGTGCTTATGTTGATGGCATGGATGAACTTGAGCAAGTTCATCACCAACTCTTTGATGATGAAGTTGATGATACTTATTGGGAAGAGTTGAAAATCCCTAATAATTTCAAGCTAAAGCCCCTAGAGTTAGAAACTCTACCAACTAGCATGAAGTATGAATTTTAAAAAAATGACAAGTTGATCATAATAAATGCAAATATTGCTCTTGAATAAAAAGACAAGTTGTTGGAGGTGGTCAAAAAGTGGGCAATAACCTTTGCTTGGTCACATATTGAACTAACTAGAATTGATCCACAAATATGCCAGCATTGTATCTACACCAAACTATCCATGAATCCAAGAAGGCAATTGCAGAGGTAGCTGAACCCTATGTTGAAGTAGATCATCAAAGAGGAAATAGAACAACTCCTCATGGTCAGGTTCATCTATCCCATCACAGATAGTGAGTGGGTTAGCCCACTCATAATTGTACCAAAGAAGGATGGCAAGTGGTAGGTATGCATCGACTTTAGGCTGTTAAATATGACAACATTTAAAGATCATTTTCCATTGCCATTTGTGAACCAAGTGTTTTACATCATATCTAGGCATTGCTATTATAGCTTCTTGGATGGTTATAGTGGCTATAATGAAATCTAGATTGTGCCAAAATATCAGGCCAAAATAATGTTCATGAGCCCCTAGGGAACTTTTGCATATTGCAAGATGCTGTTTGGTCTTTGCAATGCCCTTACAACATTTCAATGCTTGGTCCTTAGTATTTTTCAATAACAGATTGGTAGTAGTGTAGAAGTATTTATGGATGACTTCTCTAGCTATGGGGCTACATTTGAGCAAGCCGTAGATCACCTTGAGCAAGTATTAAAAAGATGTGTTGAAATAAATATTAGGCTCAATTGGTAGAAAAGCCATTTGATGATCCAAGAAGGCATAGTACTGGGACACAAAATTACTTAGGCAAGGATTGAGGTAGACTCGAAAAAGATGAGGGTCATCTAAGGAATCACACACCAACCAATTCTTTGGACACACTGGCTACTATCAGTGATTTATAGAGAATTTCTATAAGATTGAAAAGCTGTTGGTTGAGCCTACAAAGAAAGATGCTTCATTCATATGGATCAAGGAGTGTGAACATGCATTCCAACAGCTCAAGGAAGAATTTGTAGAAACTCCAATTCTATGGGTACTAGATTGGTCTAGATCATTTTATATAATGATATATGCATCTAATTATGCCATGGAAGCCATGCTTACATAGTTGGATGATAAGAAATGTCCATATTACATCCAGTGTGTGAGTTGAGATATTGTGGGTGCATAGTTGAATTACACCACAACTAAGAAAGAACTAATGGTAGTGGGTGTGTTCTTGAAAAGTTCATGTACTATGTGCTTGGCTATAAAGTATTTGTGCACATAAATCATAGTGTCATCCTCTTCCTAATGAACAAGCCAATGGTGAGCCCTTGTATCATATGGTGGCTCTTGATCTTATAGGAATTTGATCTCATAATGGTAGATCAAAAAGGGACTGAGAATGTGGTTACTAACCATCTCTCTTGGTTAAGATGGAATGCCAAAGAGGTGGAGAACTGAATCTTTGATAAATTTTTAGATGAACTTCTCTTTACAAAAGCAATAAATGACCAAGTGCCCATCAAATTAAAATGGTATGATGGCATCCTTACTTACCTTCTCACTCAGGAGATGCCACAAAATCTAGATCTTAGGAAGAAATAACAGTTTCTTCATTGGGCTAAGTACTTCATGGAAATCAATAGACAACTTTACAAGGTGTGCACCGATGACATGTTTTGTTGGTGTGTCCCTGATGTAGACCAATTGCATGTTCTCCAAGATGCTCATGAAGGCCCTTGCAAAGGCCACTATGTGAGGAGATGCATAGCCATATAAATCCTAATGGAAGGATACTATTGGCCTATAATCTTCAAGGATGTGCACTAGTTTGTTCGATCCTATGAATGGTGTCAATGAGATGGTGGGATGACCATTCGAATGGAGCATCCTCAATAGTGGATTCAACCACTAGAGCCCTTTAACATATGGGACATAAACTTCATGGGTTCCATCACACCCATGTCCAATGAAAAGGCACACATCACCGTAGCAGTTGACTATTACACCAAATGGGTAGAAGTTACAACCATCATTGATTGTACATCATCCATTGCTACTTGATTTGTACAACAACATATTGTAAACAAGTTTGATGTGCTACATGCACTAATATGTTCTAACAATATGCTTGGTCCTTAGTATTTTTCAATAACATATTGTAATGTTCCACCTTTCAGAAGTTGATGCAACGCTTAGGGGTGGAACATAAATTAATAACACCCTATCAACCCTAAGCCGACGGTCAATCAGAAGTCACCAATAGGGAGATCATAAAGATCCTAACAAGGATTGTAAGTAAATATAGGAGAGACTAGAGCACAAAACGTAATGATATCCTTTGGTCATACTGCTTCACATGGAAACTCCTCATAGGCTACTCTCTCTATGAGCTAGTGAATGAAAAAATTCCAACACTTATAGTCCAATTTGAATTCCATACACTTTCAACAGCTTGTGACTTGAACCTTAACTTGAGCCTAGCAAAAAGAGAAAGATTGATCAACTTGAATGTGCTAGATGAATACTGATAAGTGGCCCTATCTTTGAATGAAGTGCCCAATGTATACAACAAGAAGCATCATGACCTTAGAATATGGAAAGTAAAATTTCAACATGGAGATAAGGTTTTTTATTATGTAGCCCAAAAAAAAAAGTTCCAAATGTTGTTGAAGGGACCTTATATAATATAAGAAACCTTTCCTTCCAGGGCCATGCTAATTTACAAACCTGAGATCCCAAACAAAAAGGAATTGGTTAACATCCCACAAGTGAAACCTTTCCTTGTGCCAAAGCAAGTTAGTGAAATGAATACCTCATTAGATGGACAACCACACTCTATATTCCATGTTTTCTCCTTTCAACTTAGTCATGGGGAAGATGGCCATTTATGCTGACCATGCACATTGCTCCTCAGTTTTTCAATTTTTTGTTTTACACTTTGTTGATTTTTACACCTTTTTTTGGTTTTTATTCTATTAGTTTTCTCAATTTTTGTTTTACAACATTGTTAGTATGTTTTATCTTTCTTAAATATTTTATACTTATATATTTTACTTTATTTTTTATATGCCTTTTCATTATTTTTGCTAATAAAAGTGCTTTACTATCACCATGCATAGTGCCATGTTGCTGTTTACTAATGGTGGTTTGTGCTTAATGATTTGATTGCTAATGTCCAGTTTCTATTTTTGAATTATGATATCTAATGACTAAGACATGGTTTATTTTTCATGGAACAAGTAGTGAGTCCATGTAATCCACCCATTCACAAACTCTATGGTTTTTCTTGTTTTGGAAGATTAAGGTATCTTTTCATTAAGCAAACTTTTAATGAATTTGTGACCTTAGTAGTTTCCAAAATTGGATAGGATTCAAAAGTTTGCATAGGGTTTGACTTCAAGGGAACTCAATACTCTTTGTACTCTACTACTTATTTGAGTGCTTAAGTGTTTTCATTGACTTCTCATCATTTTGTGTCGATTAATGATGAGTCATGGTCTGTTAGGTCCTGTTATTGGACCCCTGTTATTGGAACCCTAATACAAGATACCAAGTCTGATAGATCTCGATATCGGACCCCTGTTATCAGACCCTCCATATCGCAGCTGCGATATCGTAGATCCTGTGTGAGCTTATAAATAAAAGGTTGTGCACTTGGTTTTGGTATTAGTTCTTAGTCCCTTATCCAAACTCTTACAGTTTTTCTTTCTTAAAGTTAGAATTATTTCTTAGTGGATGCCTGTAGTGTGATGATTGTAATTGTATGACATCCTTTATTTGAGTGTGACGTACTTGGACACGCACATGACCATAAATAAAGATCGATATTACTTCATCATTACAACATTCACTTAGTTTAATTATTTAATTTTTATTATTATTTATTGCTTTCATAGTTAACATCTCTTTACCCTAAAATCCTATTAAATGTGGAATGAGTACAACTTGATCACAAGCATTTAAGTGTGACTACTTGGTAACCCATTAGCGTACCTAGGATCTACACTTGGTAATCCTAGTAGTAGTTGTGCACGAGGTCCAAGATGTGTACGGATGATTAAGGAATAGATGTTCATCGCACTTAGGCTAGCTTAGATTCTCTCTCCCTTTTCCTCTTAGCTTAATTAAAGATATTTTCCATTTCCTCTAGGAGTAGCACTAGGTTAGAAACCACATCATACACCTCACTTTGGACTAAACCATACGTGATAAAGCTAATACTAGTCTAGGTGGGAAGATAGCAAACTACAATCTACAAGTAACTGTCTAGATACTACAACTAGTACATCTGTGGAGTTCGATCGGATCACATGTGAAATGCTCGTATTCGTATGGTTGAGTGTAGTGGTACCTCGTCACTCATCATTGGGGCTGTTGTCGGGGATGGTGCTAGTTATCTAGATTATTTATATCATACAAGGTCACTATATAGAAATTAATGATATATCTTTTAGGAAGAAATAATTACAAAAAGTCACATACAAATTCACACACAATTCCACAATCATGCCTCTCCTACAAGACTACGATAATACCACATCTAGTGAGGCAATTCATTGGAGAACCAACAAATTATATGACAATGAATATTGCAGTACAAAATCTAAGGTGGGGATTTCTTATAAACATAAATGAAGGAAACATTATCCCAACACACGAAAGTGTAACTTACTCAATGACGATGAACCCCTACTGGCCACTACAAGCCTAACACAAATACAAGAGGCTATTTGAATCTCCCATAGGCATTGTAAAGAGAGCCACCTACCCAGGCTCGATTTAAAAAACTTTCCCAATTTCTCAGGAGGCTATGACTTAGATCCACAACAACATTTACAAGCCTTCTACGATGCCTGTGCATGGAAAAACATTGATAATGGTTGGTAAAAAATCAAGCTCTTTCCTATGACACTCGTTGGCCAAGCAAAAGTATGGTATAGATCGTTAAAACCAAATTGAATACGACATTGGCCAACAATGGTAGAACTCTTTAATGAAAGATATCAAACCTATGCAAGAGTGTCAGCCTTGAGGAAACAAATCCAAGAATGGAAACAAGCATAACATGAACCCTTGGACATGGCCTTAGAAAGATATTATGCACTGTTAAACAACTATCTAGGCCATGAGTTCTCTGAGGAAAGGCTAATGTACCATATCATTTATGGGCTTCGTGATGTAACAAGAGAAACCCTAGGGATGTATGCCTAAGGTCAACTATACGAACAACGAACCCATCAATTCCAAGAGCTTATTAAGTGGGTAGCAAAAGAAGAAGGAGAAATGACTAGATGGGGGAGTGTTGAAAAACATCAACAAGATGAAAGTCTCAACTTAACAGAGGTCCACAATCACCAAAAGGAGAAATCAACCTATCTCAAGGAGGAAGAACCATCTTTGCCAGTACAAAAATCATTAGATGAAATCGAGGAAAAGATCAATAAGATGCTAGAATGGATGCATAAAAAGCGGGGAGAATCTATCAATATTATTGGAGATAGAGTTTTGACAACCCAAGAAGTAGGACAAAATATCATTAGACAATCGGAAAGAAGGGATGAAGAAAATAAGAGCTCAACTGCCAATCATACATATGAATGCAACATTTGTCTGTACGATCACCCAAAGGGCCAATGCCCAATCTTGTTACATTTATATGAGCATTGGGGAAGCACGTTACACCTAGAGTTCATACAGAGAGACTGTGTTCAATCACAGTGGCAAAAACCCCAGTCGTGGGGGAAACCATCCCTAAACTGGAGACACCATTCGTATCATCTGAATCCAAATGCTTATCTAGTCCAATATCCTATTTCCCCAACTGAGTCAACATACTCAATCTCGCCACATTATTATTGTTCTCCTCAATAATATCAGCCCATGTCCTCAACACAACCACTGCCTTGTGTACCTTACATTTCTCCTAAATTTCAACATTCTCATCCTTTCCCTCCTTCTACATCACCACCAACTATTCCTAAAGTGTTTGCATCATAGCAACAACCCATGAACGTTACTTGTGCTACAATTACCAACAGCAGTGAGAGACCTCATCAACATCGAAGGCATCCCTTCTTTAGACATGACCATAGGAAGGGACAACACAGTTTCGAGGCCACTGCATTCTTGAACTTAGCACAAGTCCAACACTGTGGTGCATCCTTCTCTTCGAACCTAATGAAACACCGTGAAAATTTTGAGGCCTCAACGGTTCAACAAAATCTTGTGACTTAGGCAAGGATTTGCGACAAGTCACACCTCAGCAAGTTCCGTTTCCAGCTAAGGATCTATTCTACCATTTTACATAGTACAGCGTATAAACCTCGGAAGGATTGATTAGAAACAAAGGAAGCATAATGAAAACACTTCAATTTTTTGCAGGTTTACTATTTTATGCTGAATTATGCTATGCAGTGTAATCTAGCATGATGCAGTGTAATACAAGCAATGACAGAGAGAGCACAATTTAGGAATCAGCAGTTCATACATCACAATACGCTCTCTCGCATATTGTAGCGTAAACAAAGAATAGTTTGTTGCCAAAACTCTAGCAAAAGTGGTTTACGACGCATTGCACTTTAGAGCGTAGTGTAGCGTGGCACCGCAAGCTTCAAACACAAATAGACCAAGTCAACGGAATCTTGTAGGTTCAGGACACATGTCATCTAAATTGCGTTTTTCTCCTGACCCTAACTTTATAAATATTCCAGTTGACAAAGATCAAAGGGTTGGAAAAGCATTTTCCTGGATTGACAAATTTTCCTTGTGAGTGATTTTCTTTCATTGGCAATCGTTTACAACTTTTGGCAAATATTGATAAGAGAGCAAAAGAGGATCAGCGATCATAAGAACATCGGAGGTGATTGGCAAGAATCCTTGATCAGAAATAGCCGGTTAATGGATATTCTACTTTGGGTCTGACTTCCTTACGCCCAGATTGGCTAGAACAAGGTAGATCGGCCTTTGCTTGTTTTATCTTTAAATAGCTTTCTTGTTGTTGGCATGTGCTTCGTCTAAACCAAAGTTTTCCTGTAATCATTGTATCCAACATATTTTGTTCATAAGTTAAATCTCAGATCTTGGGATTGCACGCTCTCTAAATCCGATCTCCTGTGTACTATCTATACGGATTTTTCAATCGCTTTAAATAATTTACATCGTTTTCAATTACCTTTGAGATTAACGATATTATATCTCCTCAGAAAAAACACCATTTTTCCATCCAATTATTACAAAAATTTTACTAATTAAGTAAGTCCCTGTCTAATCGATAAGAGCATTAAGGGCACCTCAGATTCGTCTTCTCCAGCACAGACTTCCACTTGGTATTTGCAATGACCAACGTTTTCCATCATTATAGTTTTTTGGCACTAGAAGGAGGGCCTTCATATCCGATCCACACTTTACGGGTAGTCTTGTAAGTTGTCTGTACCCATTGTCAGTCAACGTAAATGTAATACCTTCGTGGTTGTTTATGAGATTGTGTGGTGTAGATCGGTCGCTTTGATGATTCCTTTGGAATCCTACAATATAGAAAGCTCCTATTATTACCTTAGTTTGCATTTTCCCTTGCGATCTTTATCCTTATTGTCATTACTTCCAAACTGCGTAGAGAATGGCTACATCAACCACCGTTGTTGACACTGCCAACCTCGAGAATCCTTGGATCATGCAAGTTACGCCTTCTATGGTCGAGCCGCCAACTAGTCCGGGGTGACCATGCTGCTCCCTCAGGCTTCAAAACGAAGAGCCTAAGGAACACGCTTAGCGTGGGGAACACTATAATTTCCTCTATCCATAAGAACTCGAAGAAAAACGAGAATATGAGTTCATGTGCTACAACGGGAAGGAATTTATTCCTTCACATAACACCACTGTACCCTTGAAAAATCAACAATAGTGGATCCTAGATCAAATTCTGATGGCTAAGACATCAACAGAACAACGAGAGGAGTTGTTTCATGATGGACAAGACGATCTAGACTCCCACTCTGAGGGAGGTAGTCATGCTAATTTTGCCATGGCCCCTCCCTCCACGACATCCTGCGTAAATCCATTGTTCATGGTTACCATGCCCTTGACACTACCTAATACTAACAGAGTCCCAAATTTGCCTAACCTACATTTTCTCTCTCTGACTATCCTTCTAGGTGATGGCCCATTGCAAATCATTCCTCAGCAGGTGCAATCACCTAATCCATCTCATCATGCACCTGCACCCATGTCGCCGCATGTACACGTGATACCTACTTCGCAATTACATACAACACCCACCTTCATCCCGACTCACACGACAGGGCCTACCACTATAGCATGGTGGGTTCCAAACATGCCTCTTGTTACGCATCCTACGCAGATGTCCCATTTCCCCCTTCATCCAAGCCAAGTCCTGCGGGCGCTAAACCACATTACAAGATTGTTGTTTGTGCCCCTGGCCACATAAACAACATATCCAATGGTACAATCGATGGTAGTTGTCCCTATTCCACCACCTAATATGGCTCATCCTGCCATTATACAAACAACCTCTCTATCCATGGGTCTGGACCAAGCCTTCTAGCTTATTCAGACCCTTACTGAGGAGGTTAAGCGTCTCAAAGCTGCTGATTCTGACACGATACAAGTCATGGATTTCTACCATGATGATCTCATTAGCCCAAAAGTCCCTATTCTATCGTTGCCTCCTGGGATGTCCCTTCCCTATTTTACAAAATACAATAGGGAGGGTGATCCCAATGCCCACCTGGTCACCTTCAGATCAGAATCTTTATTGCTACAACAGTCGCCGCATACTATAATCCATGTCTTTGCTATGTCCCTAATGAGTAAAGCTTTTGACTGGTATTGGGCACTTCCACGCTCTTCCATTTCAACCTTGGAAGAGCTACTGACTCAATTTGTGACACATTTCAAATACAACTTGAAACCTGAAGTCACATTGGACCAACTTATGGGAGTCAAACAAGATCCGCTCGAGCTGGTCCAAAGGTTTATACAGCATTGGAGTGCAACCTTGAATGAAATTCGCGAACCCATTGCAGAGGCTCATTTATTATCCATTTTCAAGGGGGTAGTTAATGACTTCATTAAGTCAAAATTGTACTACCTCACTCCTCGCTCCCTCAGCCAAGCCTTCACTCAAAATAAGAGCATTCAAGATGCGGCAGAGGCTAGCAAAGACCCGACGTATGTACTCTATAAGAATACCCATAACAAGGGCAAGGATAAGGGTAAAGCTACAACGACAACAGTAGCTACCCTAGCCGAAGGTGCTAAGAAGAAAAATAATAAAAAAAGGGCACCTGGAACACCCACTGAGCCCATGGCTAGCACAAGTAGCACTAGCTAGGAAACACCTGCCCCTGAGGCACCCTCACAACCAAGGCCAAAATTTGAGCGTAAAGATCATTCAAAGTACATGGCCCTGCTTGTAAAGCCTTCAGAACTTCTGAAGCAACTATTGAGAACTGGCCATATTCAACATAAGAAGGTATCTGAGGAGGCTCTAAAGTGTCACAGACGCCATTGTGAGCTGCTTAAGAACCCTTCTTTGGCTCTACCTAATGAATCGCAAGTCCCCAAGCACTTCAAGCTGGACCATTTCTATGACTACCACCAGTTGTGTGATCACGACATGGATTACTGCTAGGCATTGAAGGATAACATTCAATGCATAATCGATCATGGTGATCTTGTCCTAGATAGTAGTAGTCTGGCATTCCTAGAAAACCAAGCCATGCATGTGTACTAGACCCATTAAATGCAAATAATGTAGGGTACACTATCAACGTGGTAGGTGTAGAGGGCGATGGTCAAGCACAGCCGAAGCAGCCCTTTGTGTTGTGAGTGCCCCCTCACTCACCCCAAATAGTGGATCCATCAGCATCGACGAGTGATGCTCCAAGGAAACCTTTTATCCTCTGAGTCCCCTCCTCCATGACCTCTCGCATAATTCGGGCCTGTTCTATGGTGAGGACTCTCCCTTGGGAGAGTGTCTTGGGGAAGGCCTGGGCTTGAAAAAGGGGGTAAATAGTATTGGCCACCTCTAGCTGAATCTTGTTAGCAGGGATTCCCTTAATCTCTTTCTTAACCCCTAGCCACTCCTCTCTTCAGGCTGGTGCTTGGAACGCCTCTTCGACTTTTCCTCTATAGGAAGGCCATCGGAGGGGATGCCAAAGAGATCAGCAAATACTTAAGCATCGATTTTAAAATTCACATGCACATTACACACGCATATGCAAAGATGCTCAACTTCTTCGCTGAAGGAGTTGACTAGGGTCAACATTTCACCTGTAGTGACATTGGGGTTTATGGCCAAAAATAGGTTCATCAGTCCAGCTTCCCGAAGGTTATTGGTTAACACAACTAGGGCCGCGCTATGGCCAAGCCAGCATTGTATGTCCTTTATATCACTGTAATGGAAGAAGCGACTGTTTGCCTCATGATCAGAGGCCATAATCGTAATTTCCCGTGATTCCCTGATTGTCAACATAAAACAATAGTGAAGGCAATATAACAAAAATAAGACAACTTTATACATCATTTACAGCTAATAACATTTTACAATTAATCATCATAATAAAATTTACTGGGTTCAAATGGCAAAGGAATCGGAGGGATTTTCTCTTGCATGTTCGCGACGGTGAGGGGATGATCCAAAGTCCACTCCCTATCTAGCCATCTGAGTCTTTTATACCTGGTAAAGAATTTGAGATAGTGGGTAGGATACTTTGGGATTTCAAATGCCAATTGTCCCATGACACTGGCCTGTACATTGCGGATGGAAGTAAATTTCCTTATGGCCCTTTTGGTTAAAGACAATGTATCATTATCACCGAGGAGACCACTGTCATTGATGAAGAATCTACATCACAGAAGATAGGCAAGCTCTTTTCGCTCAACACAAATTCAAACAGTAGTTAGCATATTGCAACACCGCAAAAAGAAACAAAAATCTTACCCGCCTACATAATACACGATGCCAGGTGGATTCTAGAAGTAGGTTGTGAGATGACGGGCCATGAACAGAGTGTTGTAGGTGTGATAATAGTTAAACCTGGGCATCTCCCAGGTCCAGCTCAAATGCCTCAAACCTTTGGCGCTCTATTTGCAGTCTTGCACTTGCATAGTTTCAACCATGCTGTCTGTTAGGAATGTCAAGATGCTCTACGTTGACCCAACCAGTAGCGTCTCTAGAATAGCAGTAGCTACATCACGTGGTAGATGTGACCAGATGATTACATTAAAATTACGAAGAAAAAACTGTAAGAACTCCCGTGAGTCCCTTCAGAACCATATCGCCTGCTCCTTTATATGAGCATGAGGAGGAGGAACATGAGCCATGGGACTACGTAAGCAGCATAGAACATCCATGATGTCCAAAACAATTAGGATGGGCTTTAGCATAATACTATAGAATAAAAAATGCATTACTATCAGACAAACCATTTAGACATAAAGGTTCATCATGAGACATTAGGGTTCTCTTGATTCCCAGAAAATTAAAAATTATACTAGAGATGCATGGGAAAAATTGCCCAAACCCTTGCAACAGCTCAAGGTATGTCCCTGACAACGGCAATGAAAGCAACACTACGTATTACTCCAGCATAACATGCAACGATTACGGGCAAGAAAAGAAAAGAAAAAAAGAACCTTGATTACACTACACATGGGGTACAATACCTAGACTTTTTTGGTTATACATTACATTTGCACAGTATTACTCAACATTACGCAAACCATCATGGCAACACAAAGTCTGTCTCCAACAGCAAGGACAAGGGTAATATAATAAACTACAATAGCTTAAGCTATGTAAACAGATATTAATGCCTGACGCAACATACACATTCAAAATAGATACGACCATGATGCTGCAAAAAAAGATAACAATCGTGCAAGAGGATGAAAGGCGACTTACCGGTTAAGTGGAGTAACCTCTTGAGTCTTGAATCTGGCCTACGAAGCCCACTGCAAACTCTTCTACACTTTATCAATCTTTTCCAATTTCGCATTCTTTCCTCTGATCTTTGGTGCCATAGTTGCAAGTGAACAAATCTTTGCAAAATCATCTGTTTATGCCTCGCTTCCGCTCCCTTTCCGCTGTAGCTAGATTCAAATTTGCAATATCTATGGCTTGTTTGGAGCATGAACCACTGGTTTATAGATGAAATGTTTGAAACTAATTGATTTTATGCCCGATCGATGCAGAAATTTCCCGAAATGCCAGTGTCAGCATGACATGAAACGCGAAGATCGAAGCATTAATTTCATAGATATCGTATGAATTGCAGTCCAAAATGACCCTAAACTAATGCATAGCTTATCACCTTGTAATCCGACAACATTAACTACAGTATGTACAAAAATTTAAATTCATTATTCCGGCACACTAGACACGCCACGTTACATCTTTCATCTTACTTTACAAAAGTCACACGCTAGCATTTAGGAAGCCCAACTCGCCATTTTCTCACAAACTATGCATATTTGTAACGGTCCACTAAGACCTTAAACTAGAAGCTTCTTTAATACGTAACTCTAACGCAAAGAAAAATAAACTCTTATCGTTTCAACAAATCGACAGAAAACAATGTAACAACTTCCATTTTTGGTAGTTTTGCAGAGCAATTTGTAAATGGACGTAGCTTTATTCGCACCCATAGCCTTAACAGGCCCATATGGGGAAACCATTAGATAGCTCAATCATACACTAATAGGAACAGACCCTTCCCTTTGTGACACAACCATAGCAACATCAAAAATATCCCCAGACTAGTCAGAACATCTGGCCCGAACTCTAGACTTTGAAGCTGGTGATGTGACCGAGGACCCTCTCAATGAGGTCCCTATGATTACCCACAAAGAAAAAAGTAAAAATCTTAGGTTTAGTTCCCTCATGGACCAAAAAATGTAGAGTGGCATAATGCAAGTGCTTCAAGATAACGCTGCTGTATTTGCATGGTCGTATGAAGACATGCTGGGATTAGACCCGAGATTAATACAACATAACATAGTTTTAGACCCGTGCATCAAAGAAATTAGACAGAAGGAACAAAAGATTAAGCCAGAAATCACACTAACAGTGTGTAATGAAATCACTAAGCTATATTAGGCTATTCTTATTCACGCGGTCAATTACTCAGACTGGGTGTCGAACATCGTAGTTGTTTCTAAGAAAATGAGAGGAATACACATCTGCATAGACTTCCAGGATCTGAACAAGGCCACGATTAAGGACAATTTCCCATTACCGAGTATTGACCAAATGATCGATACAATAGCTGGTCATGCGTTTCTATCCTTCATGGATGATTTTTCAGGTTATAATCAAATTCATATTAACTCAGAGAATCAATTGACCACAACATTCATAATGCCCTAGGGGACTTTCTATTACACTATGATGTCTTTTGGGCTGAAAAACGTTGGAGCAACGTATCAATGAGCCATGACATACATCTTTAGTGATTACCTTTTAGGGAGATTGAACAACTACGTAGATGACATAGTTGTCAAGTCTATAAAGTTGGAAGATCATTTAGAAGATCTAGAGTTAGTCATTAAACAATGTCTCAAGCATGACCTATAGCTCAACCCAAAGAAATGCTTATTCAGAGTCAAAATCAGACGCATGTTAGGGTTTGTGGTATCAGAGGCTGGCATCCGAGTCGACCTTGAAAAGGTTAAAGCCATCATTGATTTAATTCCACCTACAAACCTCAAGGAACTATGTGGGTTACAAGGCAAACTACAATTTATCAAGCTGTTCATTTCGAAGTTAATAGATAAATTACATCCTATGCAACATCTTCTTAAGAAGAGCGTTAATTTTGAATGGACCAATGAATGCCAGCGTGCATTTGACAGCTTGAAGAAGGAGCTGCAACACTTACCAATGGTTTTTCTGCCACAAAGGGATTAGCCTTTTTATATTTATCTGGCAAGCTCAGACATGTCTATAGCTGTGTTACTTTGCCAAAAAAGGAATGACGGGTCAGAAGCCCCTATCTATTATCTAAGTCATGCTCTATTTGCATACGAAACAAGGTACAATGAAGTGGAGTGTAACTATTTGACATTGGTTTTTGCACTTAAGAAATGTAAACACTATCTTTTCCGCAGCCAGGTCAACATAATTTGCAAAAACAATGTTCTGCGAGCTATCTCAAACAACTTGTATAAGAGTAGTAGGATAGCTCGTTGGAAAGCTATCACAGCCGAATTCGACTTACATTATGTTGGCCAATCATTCACTAAAGGTCAAGCTATAGCTGACCAGCTTGCAACATTGCCTATTAACGATCAAGCTACGATAGAGCCAGAATTTCCAGATGAGTATGTACATAGTTTAAGCCCTATACCAATAGGCCCCGAATCCACATTGTATTTTGATGGGGCTTCAACTACTAGAGGCGGTAGTGCTGCCGCCATCATTATGCTCACCCCCGAAGATGTTTGTCCATTGGCCTATCACCTAGAGTTTCCCTGTACGAACAATGTGGCAGAGTACGAGGGGCTTCTCAAGGGACTGTTAACAGCTAGAGAACTCAACATTCAACACTTGGCAATCCAAGGTGATTCGATGATCTTCATCAATCAAATCACAGGGGTCTATGCCTGCAAAGCTGTGCATCTACAACCCTGCTACGATATGGCTAAAGATCTTCTAGAATAATTCACGACGATTGACGTCCAACACGTGCCGCGTAACCAAAATGTTGTAGCCGATGCACTAGCCACACTGGCATTAACCGTGCCATCACATTTGTTTTCCACTTGGCCCGCTTTAATGATGGAATGTACAGACCCTATCATTGAAGCAGCACAAATCTCTTCATTAAACACGAGAGGAATGCTAGAATGGTACGACAACATTAAGACTTACCTTTTTCATGGCAAACCACCGCATGAGCTAACATATGGATAAAAAGACGTAGTGCGCAAACGTGCCAGGCAATACGTCATCATCGAAGATAGTACTCTCTGTAGATGCTCTTTCAATGGGGTATTTCTAACCTGTGTTAATAATGACCAAGCACAACGAATAGTTAGCAAAGTCCACGAGGGGCTGTGTGGAGGACATGTAGCCCCACGAGCCATGGCTATTAAAATCAGACGCCTAGGGTACTATTGGCTGTACATGGAAAAGGACTGCCTTACCAAGGTCAAGACATGTGACATGTGCTAGCGTTATGCAAACTTAATACACATGTCACCAATTGAGTTACACACTACACAGATTACTTTGTCATTCCAAGAATGGGGACTAGATATCATAGGTCCCATCACGCCTAAATATTCCACAGGACATAGCTTCATTATCATTGCCACTGAGTATTTCATGAAGTGGGTTGAGGCTATCCCCTTATGGAATATTACATCCCAACAAGTTTTCCATTTCATTTTAGACAACATAGTAACTAGGTTTTGGCTTCTTATGACTATTGTGACAGACAATGGGCCACAATTCAGTAGTGCCGAAACCAAATCTTTCTGCAGTAACCTTGGCATTAGGCAATCTTTCTCCTCACCCTATTATCTGCAAGCGAATGGTCAAGCAGAGGCAATGAATAAAGTGGTCATTAATTTGTTGAAAAAGATGCTCAGCAACAACAAAAAATGATGGCATGAGAAAATCCTCTACGTGCTATGGACGTATCGTACGACGTGTAGGACAGCTACAGTTAAGATGTCCTATAGCCTAGTCTATGGATCCAAAGTAGTGTTGCCCTTGCAATTACAGGTTCCCTCCTTGCGGATGGTCCTCTCCATGGTTATAAATGAGACTCAGCACAATGTGTCCAGGATCACAGATTTGGACTCAGTATAGGAGAGATGAATCTAGATGCTTGAGACCATCAAAAGATATTAGGATAGACAGAGACACAAGCAGAAACATTATCTACATCAAAGACCGATCAAGAAAGGATACTTAGTTCTCAAGGCCTTTCGTGAACCAGTAGGAAAATTCTCTACAAACTGGGAAGGCCCTTTCCTGATCATCAGTGCATACGGCAATGGAGAATTCAAGTTAGTAGATATCGACGACAACAAGCTTTCAAACCCAGTGAATCATGTATATCTAAAGCAGTACCACATCTAAGCATTGAATTAGCTTAAGCACAAGGTAACAAATGTCCACTATGATGTAAAATTGGCATTTCTTGCACGCGTTCGCCAAGATGCTAAACTGTCAAAGTTTTTGACTGTCCACCATGACGTGAAACTGGCAAGGTAAGCATACGTCTGTTGGGATGCTAAACCAACACAGACTTGTCCCTAGGTCATAACATAAAACTGACACCCACAGCACAGTCTACTGGGACCATAAAATAGCTCTTCCACCATCGGCTATGATGTAAAACTAGCAAGTTTCAGTCTGCCCAAACATTAAACCGGGACCATGGTCTGCTGAGACTTAAAACTAGCAACAACAGTCAACTAGGACTCTAAACTAGAATCCATCAACAGACAATATATGAAGCAAGAAAGCATTATCACTCTTGCACTGCATCCCTACCACATGGAATGGGTAAGGCGTTGGAACAGACGCAATACCACTACCTCACTAGCATCCTACTGATTCCTCGGATATGCCGAAAGGCATACTACTGACCCCTCAGAGATGTTGCTACGACAACCACTCTATAGTTGTAGCTCTTGGGATCAACTTCACTTCTTGAGGCCCCGAAGAAACTATGATCATCCATAGTCTTAGTGGACTCTACCCATCATTGCCACCAGATTCTGGCTTAGTAGATTCACCTGACTGGTTCTTTGCCTAGTCAATTGAGCAAGATGAATTTGGCTGTCAATGGTGACTTCATGAACCACAGCATCAACATTGGGAGCCTTGCTTGTTGCTACGGTCCCTCTTTCATGGCCTCCGTTCTCCTTTTCACTTCAGATGGTGCTTGTTTAAATAGCTTCCCCCCCTAGCTATTAGGACGATTTCTTTTTCTCTCTATTCTCTGTTATGTTTTGTAGGTTACTTGTTACGATAATGTTGATCGAGAATGCATTCATTAGAAGGTGAGGTGTCATGACGTTTTGAAGTGGCTGCTCAGGCTAGCCTGGCTACTTGGGAGTGCAAACCCTACCTCTCCCTCCATAAGATACCTTACTTCACTTTCTCCTTCCCTTATCCTTACGATCACCTTTACCCTCTTCTTTGTTTGTACAGAGTGTGAACATTTAATCAATTCTTTCACATCATCATGTCCATGAACTGGTGTAATGAAACTCTCCTCGTGGAATGTAATTTTTACTCAAAAAAATCTTGGCAAAATGGATGTAAAACAACTCATCCAGGCCATACGGGCGTAACACAACTTGTGCATGAAAACCCTTCATATGCAATATGGTAGCGTAACTTCTCGCAAATACACTCGAGAAAGGACACCTAATGACTTGTTCATGAAAGTTTTATGTTCATATGCTTGAGTCTTCCCCAAACCTCCCTCCTCTTACTTCTTTAAAAATCCCTCCTATAATCCTCCCCTCGCCTTCGCACTTTCAAGTTTGACAGAGCGACATTTGAGTAATTGCTAACGAACGTTTTTGGTTCCTTTACCTCTCTGGTGTTTCGTATGCGTTGTCAACTTCTTTTGGGCAAGCCCTCTAAACTTCAACAAAGAGGGGCCATTGAAATATCGTGAAAATTTCGAGGCCTCAACGGTTCAACAAAATCTTGCGACTCAGGCAAGGATTTGTGACAAGTTGCAGCTTAGTAAGTTCCCGTTCTGTCTAAGGGTCTGTTCTACCATACTACGTAGCACAGCATAGTAAACCCCGGAAGGATTGATCAGAAACAAAGGAAGCACGATGACAACACTTTAATTTTTTGTAGGTTTGCTATTTTTATCTAAATTACACTATGCAACGTAATCTAGCATGACACAGCATAATACAAGCAATGACAAAGAGAGCACAATTCAGGCATCAGCAGTTCATACGTCACAATACGCTCTATAGCGTATTGCAGTGTAAACATATTCCAATTGATAAAGATCAAAGGGTTGGAAAAAATATTTCTGACCCTAACCTTATAAATATTCCAGTTGATAAAGATCAAAGGGTTGGCAAAACATTTCCCTGGATTGACATATTTTCTTCGTGAGTGATTTTCTTTCATTGACAATCATTGAAAACTTTTGGAAAAGATTGACAAGAGAGAAAAAGAGGATCAACAATCGTAAGAACATCGGAGGTGATTGGCAAGAATTCTAGATCAGAAACAACCGGTTAATAGATATTCTGCTTTGGGTTTGACTTCCTTGTGCCTAGATTGGCTAGAACAAGGTAGATTGACCTTTGCTTATTTTATCTTTAAATAGCTTTCTTGCTGTTGGCACGTGCTTCGTCTAAACCAAAGTTTTCCTGTAATCATTGTATCCAACATATTTTATTCATAAGTTAAATCTCAGATCTTGGGATTGCATGCTCTCTAAATCCGATCTCCTGTGTACTATCTATATGGGTTTTTCAATCGCTTTAAATAATTTACATCGTTTTCAATTACATTCAAGATTAATGATATTATATCTCCTCATAAAAATTTCCATTTTTCCATTCAATTATTACAAAAATTTTACTGATTAAGTAAGTCCCTATTTGATCGACAAGACCGTTCAGGGCACCTCAGATTCGTCTTCTCCAGCATGGCCCTCACATGGATCCGGGGTTGGAACTGTGTACACGGACTTCTGCTTGGTATTTCTAGCGATCAACATTTTCTGTCGTTACACCTAAGGCCTCGTGTCACTTCATCAAGGCCATTAATTAACACTCCAACAACCATACGACCTAATGAATATAGCCATGGAGGGCAACATCCTGATCCTTGCATACCATCTTATAGTCTTAAGTGTCATAGTGGGTCAACTCTTTACCTAGGAATCACATCTTATAAATTTCCCCACTATGCTTACTATAATCAGGTGTGTGAACCTCAATGGGGTAAGTATGACCAAGTTTTGATATTTTCAATATGTAAGGATCCTCATCTTTCATTTATTAATCCTCACCATTCTCAACCGTTTAGTTATGGGGGATATCCCCCATTCTAATAACAAGTAGGATTAATAAATATTTTTCATTTTCTTTAATTTTACAATTTTTTGTTTTCTAGTTTTTCATTTTTCAATTTCTTGTTGTATCTTTTTGTTTTTTTGCCTTTTTATCTTTTTATAAGAAATCTCATCTACGAATAAGACACTTATGTGGCTTGTTGGTTGAGGTGTGTTCTATGTTATTGAGTCTCGAGTGATTGATTATTTGGACAGTGAGCCCATTACAACCACTCATCCATTCTACAAATAAGAGGTTCTATTCGAGGTACAGTGATATTCTTGACATTCTTGAAACTTAAAATTAATTTTGTGTTCATTGTACCCAAAATGAAGAAGGATGGACCAAGAGGGAATGATTAGTGTGTGACATCAAGTGGACTTGTGGATTCTCTTTGGTGATGTTTGTGGAAGTTATTAGGTAATGTGATTGTACTAAGATCCTTGTAGATCTACGAAGAATGGAAGTAAGAGTAATCAAAAGTCACTTAAAAATCCAATGATGCTCTAGGGGGTCCCACTAGAAAGACATGCATCCATGCCTGAAGGTTGGCGGCTACTCTAGATTCAACAATCGAAAAAAAGAAAGAAAGAAAAAAAAATAAAGGAAGTGCCACAAAGCAAAAATCACTCCTCCCTTGAACAAAATGCCAAGTGATCATATGCCTTGTTGTTCTAGTACTGTCATAGTCGCTCATCATGGGATGAAATAATGCGGTGTCACTGATCAGAGGAATGGACTTGGTCCTGACCTTGGAACAACGGGTTAATGACACATTAATCATGCTTTACATGCAGGATTCACTGTGCCCTAGGTCAATTACCTCATGTCCCAATCTCTACAATCCCTTCTATAGTCTGTCTCATCTTGCTGTTCATGTAATTGTAGCTTGTATCTTGTATAGCGTAGAATTCTTACCTCATTCTGATGGTATCTACATGTGTGTGTTTTGTGAGACTGGTATGGATTACATTTAACCCTTCTAGTGCCTGTAGACATTTTAAGGTGTGGTTAAGCAAGGGAATTATAGGTTAGAACCTACTTTGGGGAGGATCCACTTGCGTGACTTTTGCAATTTGTACTTGTTGCATACCACCACATCATCTTATACCCTCTGAGTACTTCATTGCCAAATCTATTCTTTCCTTTGTCATCATTTTATCAAACGTTCCTCAAAACTAGATCCTTTTATGTATCACCTAAACAAACTAGGTTCGACATTAAAATTTTAGGGAAACTTTCTTGAAAAAACATTTCTAACTCTAAAATCACACTAATCTAAGAATTCAACATTTATGAAAGGCAATGAGTAAGGTATGAAATCATTGAACTTTTTTCAATAACCTTACTAATAATTGATCTTTGTGTGATTATACATGGCCCCTAAAAGAAGACAACAAGGAGGACCTTCTCAAGGTGCAACTAAATGACCAAGGGGAGGTAGAGGCCAAGGACTTCATACAGGAACATACAGAGAAGGAGGCACAATCACTTAGCATCCACATGGAACTCTTGTTACTGCATAATCTATCTAAGAAAAAGGTGGAGAGATCAGGGTCCAAGCCTATGAAGAGGAATGATAGCTATTTGCGGCATAACATGTCAAGGCTAATCAAGTGTTCCCGCAACTACCATGTTCATGGAAAGTGCCGACTCTATCAAATATTGGAACATTAGCATGGATGACTCATAATCCTTGGATAGAAGAGGAGAAACATCAAGCACTTCTTCAATGGTATCAATCTCAGAAGCCTGATCATGTAGAAAAAAGGAGAGGCACCCATAGAGGAGCCACCACTACCAGGAACCCCATGAGTTCCACAAGTTTTGTCTTTTGTGTTTGTGTCCAAATTTTGTTTAATTCTCCACTATGGCATAAATAAATTCCTAGTTAGTCAATAATCCCATACCTATCCACTGTGTAATCAATTGAACTATTTCCTTACTTTCTTTGACTCAAGGATGAGTTGTTATTCAGTCATGGGTGTATGATGAGTCATGGTTTGTTAGGTCCTATTATTAGACACCTGTTATCAGAACCTTAATACAAGATACCAAGTCTGATAGGTCCTGATATTGGACCCCTGATATCGCAGCCGCGACATCGTGGTTCCTATGTGAGCTTATAAATAAAAGGTGACACACTTGGTTTTGGTATTAGTTCTTAGTCACTTATCCAAACTCTTGCAGTCTTTCCTTCTTAGAGTTAGAATTATTTCTTAGTGCATGCCTGTAGTGTGATTATTGTAATTGTACGACATCCTTTATTCGAGTGCGACGTACTTGGACATGCACATGACCAAAAATAAAGATCGAGATTACTTCATCATTGCAACATTCACTTAGTTTAATTATTTAATTTTTATTGTTATTTATTGCTTTTGTAGTTAACATCTCTTTATCCTAAACTCCTATTAAACGTAGAATGAGTACAACTTGATCATGAGCATTTAAGTGTGACTACTTGGTAACCCAGTAGCGTACCTAGGATCTATGCTTGGTAATCCCAGTAGTAGTTGTGCACGAGGTCCAAGATGTGTATAGATGATTAAGGAACAGATGCTCATCGCACTTAGTCTAGCTTAGATTCTCTCTCCCTTTTCCTCTTAGCTTAATTAAAGATATTTTCCATTGCCTTTAGGAGTAGCACTAGGTTAGAAACCACATCATAGACCTCACTCTAGACTAAACCATATATGACAAAGCTAATACTAGTCCAGGTGGGAAGATAGCGAATTGCAATCTACAAGTAACTGTCTGGATACCACAACTAGTCCGTCTGAGGAGTTCAACCGGATCACATGTGAAATGTTCGTATTTGTATGGTTGAGTGTAGGGGTACCTCGCCACTCATCAATCAATAATAGGAAGTTAAATAAAGTCTTTGCATGGTGTGGTTCCCATTGAGAAAAAAAAGAAATAAACACAATGGAAATTCAAAGCACATCCCTTAGACAAATAAAATGGGCTACAAGTACTATTTATGATACTAGAAATACATGTTACCTATGCTTGAAGGTCCCCTCTAACTAAAGCTTTCTCTTACTTCCTGCTTCTCTTTTCTTCTCTTTATGGAATGGTGGTCATTTTATGGAAGCACTCTTGTGTCTTGAGGGGGTAGATCAGTCTTGGAGTGGTAATGCAAGGTCATTGAAAGTGATTGGTTTTGATTTGGACTAAGGATGGATCTTCTTGGATTATTTTAAATAGAAAATCCACAAGGGACCTCTTATGACCTCAATTTGGGATTCCATCCCACCTTCTCAGTCATCCATCTATGTTACCCATAACTCACCTTACTGCCAGTTTTCATGTTATGCTCGATATCTTAGTTTGATGTGTTGAAATTCTTGAATAGATTCTTTTTGGTTGGTCCTTAGCTTTCCATAACCATTAATTTATCGTGGGGCCCACAGAATCCTTAAATAAGTTTATGCAAGGGTAAAAAGGACATCTTTTTGCTATGGGGAGGACCCACTTGCCTATCTCTTTGTTTGGATAGTTAAGCCCCCTACCTTCAACATTGCTACAATCATATCTTTCACATGCCCTATTGTGCACCTAGCTCTACGCTCCTTAAACTTTCATAAACTTCATTCTCAAAAAAATTTCTCAAAATTTCTTAATTTTTTGAATTTTCTAAACTCCAACATCCTCTTCTACTATTTTCATCATGTTCATAGCTTTTTGGGCTTCGATTTTACTCCAACTTCACTAAAAAACTCCTTGTATTTTCAAAGTTTGACCAAAGTCAATGGTGATCAACATTTGCATCAACTAGGCTTAGTCAATGTAGTTGATCCCATCGACAGGGCCACGTCGACTAGGCCCCGTTGATGCAACACAAAAATTCTATAAATACCATTGAGCACTTTGAAATTTTTATCATTTTCTTAACAACAAGGAAGGAGTTTTTGCCATTTTACAGAGCCCCAAACCTTCCAGAGCCCATAACTTCCTAACTGTTTTTCCATGTTACTCCATTCCTTGATCTTCTAGCTTCCAAAGGTAAGCTCTTAGTTGTGGGGGTTGCAAACCTTAAGGTTTCTAATGAGGATTTTTTGAAAAGTTTTGTAACTCCCCTAGAGGTTTAAGGAATATAATGATATTGAACCATCACTTATTAAGAGTTTAACCCTTCTAACACCTCTAGTGTGACTATAATCATTTATTAATATTAAGATACAAATCAATTGATGATTAAAATTGATCAAATAATCCATAATCACAACTTAGCTAGGTGTAACCTTCTTAATGAGATAAGGTATCTCAATTATTTCATGTTACACATTAATTGCTAACTCATGGTCATGTTGTGATTACCGATGGCACCAAGATTGAAATAACCATACGAAGGAGGACCCTCTCAACCAAGGGAGGAATGACCCATAATTAGAAAGGGCTAACAAGAATAAGCCCAAGAATAGGTAGAAGAAACCCATGCAATGAGACCTCTTAAAAAGGAGCCCAAAGTGGAATCTGTTTGATAGATTCTTGAGGAAGAGAATGCAATAGAAAAATCATAGTGAGGGAAGGCCCTAGGGCCTATGTTGAGACTTGAAGTCACACTAACAAAAGCCTACCTTAAGATAATTAGGCCCTGTTATGTCCAACTCTTAATTCTTCAGGAGCTGAATTTTGGGCCATTTTTAGAACATGCTCTAGTAGAGATAAAAACACAATTGAAAACCTCTCCCATGTGGCCAATCATCAGTTCTAGTGGGGAGTGGTACGTGGGAGAGACATACCTCTTCTGGAATAATCAAGAACATTTAAGTGTCCTACGTAGTTGAAGCCATTATGTAGGCTCTTGGGCTGCTTGATTCTGGAACACAACTGGCAAAGCTATCTATGGAAGTTGATCTGGAGGCCAAAATGGAGTGGACTCAGTGGTGTTACAAGGTTGACCACAAGGAGTTTGATGCACTCACACTAGTGGAGTACATATACTTCAAGATAGTGACCTATCACCTTAATTTAATGATGAGGCCTAGTAAGGTGACTTCCTTCTTTGCTTGAGCATGTATTGCTCTATGCAAAATATTTCTAGAAAACCTTCTACAAATAATCAATTTAGAAATAGAAAAGTGTTTCAAAGAGAATGAAGTGGAAGGAAAACCCTACCTTTTCCATGCCTTATTTGAAAAGTTTGCAAAAGGACAAAGATAATCTATTATGTAAATGACATGATTAGGCATACTCCTATAGCCTCTTGGTCTAAAATGATGAAAGATAAGATGCCTTCCATGTCTAAGGAAAAGGAGTAGTAACTACCACCTCCAACACCCACTCAAGAAACTATGTTGGAGACCCATGCCACCTTTGAGTACTTGTGTGATATCTAAGAATAGCTCTTGCATGTACAGGAGTAGTCAGTAGGAATGGGTGTTGGAGATCCATTTGTATATTAATCTGCAATGAGTCACCTTAATAAGGTGGCTCAAATAATTAGTTAGATGGAGGAAGGTGCCCCAATATTCTTAGCCCAAGAAACGTAGCTCCTCAAAAAATTGAATCCCAATGCTCAAGAGGTGATAGTGTCTCTATCTCAACACCATTTATTCCTAGAAATATTTGGGAATGTCACCTCCTTTTTGGTGCCCTTAGAGGAGGGAAAATGGGTAATTATATTGGTGATGCAGCACCAAGGGAAAGAGATAGCTATAGAAGTGATTACTGACAAAATCTTGGAAGTACTTAATGCACTTGCAACATCTATATTAGATGTATCTGCACTTTGAGATGTGCAGACATCTGCAGAAACTATTAATAGAAGATTGAGTACAACCCAACATGAAGAGTTGTTGGACCAACTCATGGGAACTTGGAAACTGATTCTAGACATCTTTGACTTTTTGGACAACATTAGTACAACCTAGATGGAGAAACTCAAGGTAAAGGGAAAATGTATCATCCTAGAAAGGTAACTTGAAATGGCTCAAGCAAAAAACCAATACTTGGCCGTGGAGGTTACTGAATTATGTGCCCACTTTGCTGACCTTGCACTCTTTAGCCTTGCAATAACTAGAGATGAAGCTTTTTAGTAGTTTTAAGAATGATTAAAATAAGTTGAGGAGAGAATGGTGACATCTATATTTAACTAGTTCATGGTTAAAGCAAAGACCTATTCAATTCAAAAGGACTTGCGATGAAGTACTCATTAATCAATGTGTTGACTGGGCCATGTATATGGAGCCCCGTATACGCAGTCACATTGACATAGCCTTGTTGATGCATATTTTTGAGTAGTTGTAGCTAGACTCTTACAGTTTGTTCCTACAAGAGTTAGAATATTTTCCAAGTGCCCATAGCAGGTGTGCGAAAGATGTCCAACTCTTTATTCGAGCGCTAATGTACCTAAGTCCATTAGCATGACCAACAATAAAGACGAGATTTTTAAGCATTCCTTGTTGCATTTGGATTTAGTCATTTAAGCATTTAAATAGTTTAATATTTCCACTCTTTTATAATTTCTTAAGTTTTCATTATTATCACTTTATCATTATTGCCCTTTTTATATTTAGTAAAAACCATTAGTACGACCATCTTGAACCTAAACCCAACACTTGGCAACCTAGTGATGCTTAACGTCTAGTAATCCAGCAGTGGTTAGGGGATACTCAAGATGTGTATGGAATATGGGATCAGTTGATTATGCTAGGGAGAGTTAGGAGATATAATAGAATAGAATAATTAGAGATTACGCAAAATTCCATTTCTTACATTTCAAGAATTAGATTTTAGAAGATAAAGAGAAAAACAATAAAAATCATTTGCCTCAATCTCACTTAACCATCACATTAGAACACCAAAAGTGAGGTTGGCAAGACAAAAACCATTCTAACATAAGGTTTTTTTGGTTAGAGTTTGGTGTATGCAAGTGCTTACAATCTACAGAATTCGACCGAGTCACGTGTGAATGGCCGTGATTCACATGGTTGGGCGTAGGAATACCTCGCTGCTCATCATTGGCATTGTTTCTAGGGATTGTTAGTCCTACATACATCATCTAACCTTAGCAAAATTATCATTCACTTCATTGGAATGGACCATGATAGTAAAATCTACGCATGCTAGGCAGTCTAATTAAAGAGTAAGGTACACCAATTAGTCAATTATCTAACATCCAGAATGTCTTCTTCTCACAGGCAAGATGGATCCAAACCACTGGTGTTGCAGGAATGTCAGGTGGTATACACACATCCAGATGAATATGTCCCTGACTTCATCTTTATCCTACATCAGGATGAGCATCTACATTGGTGGGACATGGAGGGCAACATCATATTATTGCTTGATCGATCGGCTCTTGGAATGCTGTTTCACAATCTTACCTGACTGGGCATTTAGGACCATAGTATGGAATACATCATGGAGGATGATGACTATTGAGACTATTGTCTAACTAATGCACAATGTGTATGAGATCGGTAGTAGGCAGAATGACACAAACACATGAAGGGAAAATAGTTCAATAACCCATTATTCTTACAAGAACTGCATGATGATGAGGAACCTATCTTTCATGATTCCCATTCAGTTGAACCTCCTCCAATGCATCAGATCATTCAGTTCATCATTCAAAGAAAGTAATAAAGTGACTAGGACCCCCAGGAGGATGGTGGGTTGTACAGGAGAGATCATGGAAAAAGCAAGGATGGACGCGAAGATCGAGCTATCATCAAAGTAGAGGAGGAGATCAACATTGGGGCGGTGGTGATTCCCCTCCCGGTTCTCCATCCTCTCACTCCACTCTATCTTCACCTAGTTCTAATTTTGATTAGAATTATGGTAGAAAGGATTAGGGTGGTGGTGATCGCATGGGTTGAAGGGAATGACATGAGGAAAGGCATGACCAATCACGTGAGTCTCATGGTCAAGAAAGGAGAGGTAGCCAAAATTGTCATAGACATCATGGTATTTAGCAAAACTATGACTTGGTTGAGCCACTGTTGGCTACTCGAAGTATGCTCAATATTGCCGAGGTAGTTCAAATCCCCAGTAGGCACTTAAAAGATAGTCAAATCAAGTGCATTGACATGAACAACATCCCCAAATTTGAAGGGGGATATAATTGTGATCCATAGACTCACTTGAAAGCATTTCATAATGCTTGCACCCTACAGAACATAGATAATGATTGGCATAAACTTAAGCTATTTCCCCTCACACTCATCAAGGAAGCGAAAAGCTAGTACTGGTCTTTGGAGCTGGAATCAATCAAGAGATGGAGTACGATGCTAGAAATTTTCAATGACAAGTATCAGACCTACTCTAGAGTGGCTAACCTGAGATGCCAGATCCAAGGATGGAAGCAAGGTGTTCATAAACCCTTGGATGCAGCAATGACCAAATATTACTCATTGTTACATCGATGCCCTGGTAATGGTTATTCTTAGCAGGCATAGCTCCACCATATCATTGATGGGCTTTTCGTTGAAACCAGCAAGACCCTTGGCATGTACACCCAAGGATGCCTATCAGAGCTAAGGGTCCATCAACTACAGTGCTTAATTTAGCAAGTGACTAAAGAAGAGGGGGAGCTAAGAAAGAAAGAAACTGCGAAAGAGTATAATCGGGATCCTTCCATACGAAAGAGGGAAGTTGCATTTTGTGAAGATGAGGAAGAATCATCACTGGATGTAGCGGTAAATTGTAAAAATTTGCCCCTACAAAAATTTTCTTCTGAAATATCAGCCAAGGTTGACAAGATGTGGGACTCTTTGGATGAAAAATTTCAAAACATTCTAAAAATCACGTAGGAGTCCAAAGAGTGAAGTAATGATCACCATCAACAAAGGAGAAAGGAAGCTAAACGTGCCTACTATAAAGGTAAGGGAAAAGTTGCTGTAGTAGAATAGGTTGTAGACTTTGATACAGAAGATGATGACTATGACATATGACAATACGAACATCCTAAGGGGTGTTGTCCTGTGGTGTCACATCTACAAGAGTTTGGGGTGTATGCATTGAATCCTCCCTTTCTAAAGAGGCAAACAGCCCGAAGATTACCTTACCCATAAGGAAACCCTAGGCAGTTCCACTAGCAATAAGGCTATTATCCAAGTGGAGCATCCTCGCAACCTTATGAATATTTCCAAAAATGGTAGCATCCAAAATCATGGGGGATGCCACCTCCAAGGTAGCAGTACCCTTATCAGCAGCCAGATCCTTATGGGTACTATGTTCAGAAACCAGTCTCCCCGTGGAACTCTTCTAGTCACGCAACTTTTCAAAATCATTACTACCCCCCGAAATACTTTCGAAAATAGTCTCCATCACCTAGGGGGGAGAATCCACATCTCTACCATCCTCCATAACCTTCTCCTACCATCCCTACTCATCAACACCCCACTTAGCTACCACCTACTCCACCTATGCAGGGTGAAATACCACCACAGCCACAACAACGTAATTCTACAAGGGCTGTCAACTTATAATCAGCTTCTTAGCTAACTGGATCAGAAGTGAAACCATAGAAACATCCTTTTTTCTAGCCTAATAACCCAAACATACATGCACACACACCTGTGGCTAGTGCCTTTAGAACTCCAATTGCCTCCACCATCCAATCTTTTAAGCAGCCTTCAAACCAAACACCTCCTAATATATAGACCATCATGCTCGCACACACTATGATGGACTGGATAAAGGTAGGTCATCTTCCTTAAAAATTGACTGATCCGGGAAGCCCCCTCATCTATCTTAAAGTGGTAGGAAATGAGCCATGTAAAGATCTTTTGGATTCAGGGTCAGGAGTCCACTTAATTTCACATGACATGTACAAGACTTGGAACCTATCCTCGTTAAAGAAGAGAAAAATTCGGCTTGAGTTGGTAGACCAATCCATTACTGTTCCCTTAGGATTGGTAGAAGATAGTGTGACCACTATTTGTCAATGGTCCTATCTTGCTAACTTCCTGATCATTCGTGTTAAGAATTGCAAGGGAAACTTTTCAATCATAATGGGAAGAGCCTGGTTGAGCATGGTGGATGCACGATTAGGACTTCAAGATCTTTTCCTTGAAACCTCAAAAGAAAATTATTTTGGAAAGATTGAGAAGAAGCCCTTCCCATGTATCTTTTATAGTGAATCTGGGTGCAACTATGTGTAGCAACTATGTTATGCTAAGCAGAAATCTATTCAAGCATGTAGTCAGTGTGCTAAAGAATCACAAGTTCAACAATGCCTGTACACAGTAGCCACAAATTAAGAAGGCACCCAATGGATAACCGTTAACTCTAATAGTAGCACCTTATGCATGGAATCATCTGAGGAGCTTGTATGCATCTATGTATATAACATGGATGATTTGGAAAAGGTCCATCAACAAGTATCCATTGTTGATGACCGTGATGCTTGGGGAAAGTTATAGATCCCTGAGAGTTTTAATCAGGAGCCCTTGGAACTAAAATCTTTACCAACCAATTTAGAATATGCATTTTTGGAGAATGACAAGCTAGTAATTATCAATGCCACACTTGCTCCTGAACAAAAGAAGAAGTTGCTAAAGGTGATGAACAAATGGGAGGCCACTTTTGCATGGTCCTACCTTGAATTAACAAGAGTTGATCCTAGGGTATGCCAACATCAAATTTATATCAACCCCTCCATGAATCCATGACAATAACCACAAAGGTGGTTGAACCCCAAACTGAAGCAAGTAGTTAAGGATGAAATTGAGTAGTTGCTAAAGGCAGGGTTCATCTATTCCATTGCGGATAGTGAATGGGTTAGCCCACTCATTATTCTAACAAAGAAGGGTGGCAAATGGAGGGTCTCTATAGATTTCTAATTGCTAAATATGGCTACCTTCAAGGATCACTTCCCGTTACCATTTGTGGACCAAGTGTTGGATACCATTGTGGGGCATTGTTACTATAGATATTTGGATGGTTATAGTGGCTATAACCAAATCCAAATCACACCAGAAGACCATGGGGAAATTTTTCATATAAAGAGATGCTCTTTGGCTTGTGCAATGCTCCTGCAACTTTCCAATGCCTTGTCCTTAGCATCTTCCAGCAACAAATTGGTAATGGGGTAGAAGTATTCATAGAAGACTTCTCTACCTATGGGGCAATGTTTGAACAAGCCTTGGAATGCCTTGAGAAAGTTTTGAAAAGAAGTGTGGAAACTAATCTACGGCTCAACTAGAAAAAGAGCCACCTAATGGTCCAAGAGGGAATTGTTCTAGGGCACCATATTTCATAAGCAGGGATTAGTGTAGATCCTAAAAAAATTAGGGTCATCCAAGGAATCACCAGTCAACTAAGCACTGTAAAAGATGTTCAATAATTCCTTGGCCACACTGGTTACTACCGATGCTTCATCGAAAATTTCTTAAAGATTGCCAAGCTGTTAGTCGAACTCACAAAGAAAGATGTTCTGTTTGTCTGGACCAGGGAATGTGAATCATCATTCCAAACACTTGAATAGAAATGCGTAGAGACTCAAATTCTATGGGCACCTGATTGGTCTAGACCCTTCCACATCATGACAGATGCATCCAACTATGCATTGGAAGTCATGCTTACACAGTGGGATGACCAAAAATGTCCATATTATATCCACTATGAAAGCCACAACATTGTGGGTTCTTAGCTTAACTACACCACCACCAAAAGGGAATTAATGGCGGTGGTGTTCACCTTGGAAAAATTATGACACTATGTGCTCGAGGACAAGGTGTTTGTGCATACTGACCATAGTGCCATCTAGTTCTTGATGAAAAAACCAATGGTGAGCCCCCGTATCATATTGTGGCTTGTGATTCTTAAGGGATTTGACCTCACTATGATAGATAGGAAGGGAACTGAGAATGTGGTTGCTGACCACTTATATCGATTGTGATGGGATAACATAGAAGAGGAGGAGCTGCTCTTCAACTAATTTCCAGATGAACTTCTCTTCACCGGAGCCATCAATAAGTAGATGTCCAAAGAATTACCTTAGTTCATCCACATCCTCACCTATCTCACAACCCAAGAATTACCCAAGGAGTGGGACGCTCCTGCGAAATAATAGTTTCTCCATAAGGCCAAGCACTTCATGAAAATCAACAAACACCTTTATAAGGTGTGTGTAGACAACTTGGTTTGATGGTGCATTCCTAATGATGATACAGTGCTTATCCTTTAAGATGCTCATGAGGACCCTTGTAGGGGCCACTATTCTGGATGACACATGGCCATTAAGATCATTATTGCTGGATATTACTAGCCTACACTCTTCAGGGATGCACAATGGTTCACCTAATCCTGTGAACAATGTTAGAGAGATGGAGGGATTACTACACAAATGGAGGGACCTCAACAGTGGATCCAACCACTAGAACCCTTCGATATTTGGGGCATCGATTTCATGGGCTCCATCACACCCATGTCCAATGGGAAGGCATACATCATCATCATTATTGACTACTGCACAAAGTGGGTTGAGGCAATAGCCGTCACCGACTGTTCCTCAAACACATTTGCACGATTTGTCGAACAACAAATCGTAAATAGGTTTGGAGTGCCACATGCACTCATCTCAAACAATGGAACTTATTTCAACTACACCATGTTTTGTAAACTCATGCAACACTTGGGGGTTAACCATAAATTTACAACACCTTATCACCCTCAAACCAATGGGTAAGCTGAAGTTACCAATAGGGAGATTACCAAAATCGTCACTAGAACCATTAGCAAATATAGGAGGGACTGAAGCAAAAAACTTAACGATGCCCTCTGGGCCTATCGCTCAATCTGAAAACTTCCTATAGGTTACTCTCCTTACGAGTTAGTGTACAGAAAGCTACTGAAACTTCCAATCTAGGTAGAACTCTGGATATTGTCTACAACCAGTAACTTGGGCCTTGACTTGCCACTAGCACAATGAGAATGACTTATTAACTTAAATGTGCTAGATAAGAATTGACTAGTGGTCCTATCATCAAATGAGATACACAAGGCCTATAATAAAAAACATCATGATCTTAGGATTCTGAAGGTAACATTTCGATGTTGAGATAAGGTACTCTACTGGAATCCCACACACGTACCCCAACATACCAAGTTTCAAACACTATGGGAGGGACCTTATATTGTCTCCAAAACCTTTCCATCTAAGGCCTTGCTTATACATAAACCTAAGGATCCCACGAGAACATAGTTAGTCAATAGGCAACAATTAAAACCTTTCTGTGAACTTCATCAAACCCGTGTTACTACCATATTGTCATAGGGACAACCTCGTTCCATTTTTTGGGTCTCCTCCTTCTAGCCTAGTCATGGGGGAGACCATTCTCCATGCTAACCCACTCTACTAAGCTCCTGACTACTTTTGATACTTCTTTGTTTTACAACATCGTTCATATGTTTGCTCATTCTTACTTAGTTTTTCTTTCTTTATTTACTTTCCTGTTTGTTTGTTTATTTATTTATATATGTGTGTGTGTGTTTAATTTCTAGTTGTTTACTAATAAACTGTCTTATTGCCATAAGATGTACTGGTATGGTTATTTCTCGTTGCGATTGGTTGCGTGAAATGATCCACCTCTTATATCTTGCTCCTACCCTCGCATTGTTGTTTTAGAAAATTATGTATACTTTCATCTCATAAAACAAGTAGTGAGTCCACGTCATCCACCCATTCATCTCCTCCATGATTTTCCTCCTTTTGGAAACATGCAAACCTCCTTCTTAAAAACATTTTAATTAATTTGTGATGTTTGTAGTTTCCAAACTTGTGGATGACCCAATGGTTTGGATCGGGTGTGACTTCAAGGGGAATGCAACGTTTTTCGTACTTTGCTATTTCCTGGTTTGTGAAAGTGTCCTCATGAATTTTCTTACCACTCTAAGTCCTCTCATACTCAGAAGTTCCTTGGAAATTTTTCCTTACATGTTGTGGTCCTCATCGCAAAAATTCAGAAAAAAAAACATGAGCATTCAAAGCACACCCCTTGGCAAAATGCATGCAAAAACACATGGGTCTTTGTATGGTGTGGTTCTCATAAAAATAAAAATAAAAATAAAAATAATAACTATATGGGAATTTAAAGAACACCGCTTAGATCACCTCTAACGGGCCACAAGAACTAGTTATGGGACTTGCTTTGTCCCCTCTAACTTCATCTTGTTTTCACTTCCTTTCTCTCACACATGTTGGAGTGGTGGTTATTTTTGCATGCATGCTTGTACTCCTGGGGTTCGAGGAGTCTTTTCATGTTGCTATGATGTCACTATATGTGGTTGTTTTTGGGTCTAAACTCAGGATAGATCCTACTATGTCACTGAACCACAAACTTCACACAGGGTTTCATGTGACCAACAAGTGAAATTCCACTTCCCACTCCTCTCTCTTCACCCATTTCTCTCCATGACTCACCTCACTATTGGTCTTATGTTCTGATGGTCTATTGTGATTTATGTGAACTCCCAATGATTTGGCAGGTTCTAATGGATGTGAGTATTAACTTGTGATCACCTTTTGTTGACTCTGGGGCCCACGAACTTTGGTATTAATGATATGCAAGGGCTACTAAGGCTACTTCCTGCTATGGGGAGGACCCACTTGCATATCCCTTGGTTCTGTTTGTTAGTCTCCCATCCTCTTGATATTGTTGGTTGATTTTTTCTGCACTAACCATTACATGACCTCTTCTCCATAGATTTCTATCTCATGACATTCTCCAACCTTTGACTCTTTTTCTAACCCCAATTACATTCCTCTTTTTATTAGCTGAGTCCTCGGTCTCTCAGCTCTTAAACCATCCAAATTTTATGTTTCAATTCAACGTTTTGGGCTTTTTCTTCATTGGTCAACGCTGGTCAACATTTGCAGCACCCTGCATTAACTAGGCCTCGTATACATAGCCCCCTGCATATACGCAGCCCCATATACATGGCCCCATCGACACAGCGCAAAAACAAGCTATATATACCACCATTGCGCTATGAATTTTTAGCCATTTTGCACACAAGTTGGGGGAGTTTTTCCATTTTTTTGCCTCACTTCTTCTTCCCAAGCACTTACATTTTCTACCCTAAGTCCTAATCAACCTATCCTTTCCCTCTTTCATAATTGGAGGTATGCTCTTCATTGTGGGGAGGGGGCGGGGTGTGGGCGGTGAGGTCTATAATATAATCATTAAAATTATTAAAGAGTTAACACCTCTTAAGGGAAGGAACAAAAAAATAGTTTAAATTACAACTCAGGCCTTATTGTTTTTATTTCCAACCCTCAACTATACTTTAGAAAATCTAATGAGATGCATGTGCCAATATCATAACTTGGTCAAAATGAGAAGGTGTATGAGTGCCATTTCGAGCAACTTGTGCACATTTTAATTCATGGTTATGCTTGATTGCAGATGGCACCCAAATCAAGGCATCCAAGGGGAGAAGGACCATCACAACCAAGGGATAAGAGACCAAGCATAGGAAGAGGATGAGGTGTGTGACAGCTAGAGCACGTGAAGGGCTCACATGCAACTGGCCCCCTCTGCAAAGGACCTAATGTGAAATCTATTTATCAAATTTCTTGAAGAGGAGATCCCCAGCAAACAATCGCAAGGGGATGAGACTCTAGTGGTAGTGCAATAGCTTGAGGTCACCCTGACCTAGGAATGTCTTAACACTATTAGGCCAAGGGAGGTGCAACAAATGATCTTGCAAGAGTTGAACTTTGGACCATTTCTAGAGAATGCACCAGAAGAAGTGAAGACCCAATTGCAAAGCTCTCCTATGTGGTCAATCATCACATCCAGCAGTGAATGGTACCTAGGAGAGACTTACCTCTTTGGGATGAATCAACAACTAAGGTCTAGGGTAAGAATCAAATACTTTTATGTCTCTTACTTTGTGGAAGCAATTTCACAAGCTTTGGGATTTCCAGAGACCAGAGCTGATGTGGTGGAGATCCCTAAAGAAGTAGATTCGAAGGTAAAAAGGGAATGGATCAGGCAATGCTATTGGGTAGAATGTAAGAAGTTTAACACTTTAACCACCAAAGAGAGGGTATACTCAAAAATTGCATCTTAGTACTTGAATCCAATAGTAAGATCTAGCAAGATGACTACCTTCTCTGCTAGTGCATGTGTCTCTCTAAGAAGGAAATTCCCAATCAACCTTACATAGTTGGTGTTTCTGGAGATTGAGAAAAGATTTGCTGAAAGTGAACATGGAAGGCAGACTCTACCCTTTCTTTGCTTAATTAAGAAATTGTGCAAATGGGCAGGGATAGCACAATACACCAATGACACACTTTGGCATGCCCCAATTGCCTCATGGTGGGAGATGATGAAGGATAGGATTTTGGCCACCACATGACTCAAGGAAGAGTAGCAACCACCTCCAATACCTATGCAAACAACAAGGTCAGGCTTGCAAACAATCGCAGAACACATACGTGAAATCCCATAATCGCTCTTGAGGCAACAAGAGTAATCAATAGGAACTGGTGGAGGGGAAGACCCTTCAATCTATTTCCTTACGATGAGCCATCTAGAGTAAGTGGATTGATCGATGAGTCTACTAAAGGGAGCAAGGTCGATGTTTTCTATCACCCAAACACAAGTACCTGCAAGAACTGACCCTATTGTTTGAGAAGTAACAGTCTCCACCCAATAATTATTTCCTAAAATTTTAGGAAATGTCACTACCTTTTCAGTACGCTTGGAGGATGGAGAGTGCGTGACTGTCCTGGTGATGTAGCACCATGGAAAAGAAATTATAGTTGAGGTGGTTGCTAACATGATTGTTATGACCTTTAATGCACCGACGGTGCCTGTACCAGATGTACATGTAACTTGAAGATGTACAGACATCTGCAGGAACTTCACGTAGTAGGATCAACGTAGCCCAACATGAAGAATTGTTGGACAAACTGGTGGGAACTTGGAAATTGCTTCTGGATGTCTTTGATCTTCTAGATAACATTACTACAACCTAGTTGGAGTTGCTTTTTGCAAGGGGCAAGTGTCTCATCTTAGAGGGGCAGCATGAAGTATCTCAAGCGAATTGTCAACGCTTGGCGATGGAGGTTGTCCAATTAAGGGCCCAACTTGCTGATCCAGCTCTTCTCAACCATGAACTCACTATAGATGAAGCTTTTCAACAACTTAAAACCAAATTATAGATAGTTGAAGATGAGCAAGAGTTAGCGATCATTGAAAATTCCTTAATAGACGCTCATGTATATCATCTAAGCAAGGACTTGGTGGAGGTTCACCAGGAGAATGTTAGGTTGACTGTGGAAGTTCATCACCTGCACAATGTTGGTGTTGAACATTAGCACCTGAAAGACTTCATCCACCAATAGTAGGAGGATCTAGACAAGGTAAACACTAATGTGAGGAGATTGGCTATCGAAAATTGTAATCTGTCTATGGAGGAAGTTCAAGCCTTGCAACAGAAATCGGCTATCAAAATCACCGCTTGGAGAAATAAATCCCTTAAGTTTGAAAAAGTTAAAAATAACTATAACGACCAAGTGGGATTATAGAAGGAAGTAAATGAAAAGGAGATTTAGGTCACAAAGGCCAAACTGTACCAAGCACTCCAATAGCTTCGAGAAGAAGGCGAGGTGGGGCAACCCATCTTCGATGGATTGAATGCCTACAACCAGGCTGAGATCCGTCTCAAGGAGCTCAAATTGAAGAGATGACAGAATACATGGAGTTGGCCAACCTTTGTAATGAAAATATGGCTATGATAATAGCTAGAAGGCTATGGTCTGACCTAGTAAAGCAAGTTACCACCTCGTATTCTTTATACGAGGGTGAGTTCCAAGCGCATAAAGTGACGAAACAGAAGTTGAAAACAAAAAATGTAGAACTTAAGGTTCTCTGTACTCATTTTGAAGGACAATGTGTGGTTGCTGAGAAATTGGCCCGATGGATAAATGACTACCAACAGTTGCGGACATCAATCCAAGCATTCGATATCGAATGAAAATAGTTCGCTACCTAGTTTGTCAACTTAAAATAACTCTTTCCTGCACTTCCATGCCCTTGGGATGTTCTAGTTTTGGCACACATTAGTGAAGCTACTTGGATGGTGAACGATCCCAGAAGAAAATAAGAGAAAATGAGGGCTCTATTGGAGGCTTTTTGGTTGCCTCCAAAAGTTGTAGTTACTGCATGACAACCATCTTCTATGCCATAGCCACCACATGCACCACTAGGGATGGTATGATCTTTTTCAGCAATTTTTTCATCCTTCGACATAGCAAATAATCCAGCATTGTTAGGGTGTTCAATTTTATCTTTGAACACCACCATTTTGTAATTCATTCTTCTCTATACACTCAGGCACTTGGTGCATTACTAAAGTTATTGTCATTGTAGATGTGTTTCATCATGTGTGTTGTAATAACTTCATACCTTCCAAATTGTAATGAAACTCAAGGATGAGTTTTCACTCAGTCATGGGGGTATGATGAAGTGCTCATTAGACCATGCATCAACTGGGCCATGTATATGGAGCCCTGTATACATGGCTGTGTTGATGTGGCCTCGTCGATGCATCTGTCCATGCGTTTATGTGGCCTCGTTTATGCAAAGTCTATTCTAGCTATAAATAAGTGTGCTTCTACCACACTTAGGAATCCTTTTGAATATTTGTATCCAAAATCTTGTAGTTTTTTCTTGCAAGATTTAGAATATTTTCCAAGTGCCCATAGTAGGTGTCAGAAAGGTGTCTAGCTCTTTATTCGAGCGCTAATGTACTTGAGCCCATTAGCGTGACCAGTAACAAAGACGAGCTTTTTAAGCATTCCTTGCAACATTTGGATTTAATCATTTAAGCATTTAAATAGTTTAATATTTTCATGCTTTTATAATTCGTTAAGTTTCATTGTTATCACTTTATCGTTATTGCCCTTTTTATATTTGGTAAAAAACAGTACGACTGTCTCGAACGTAAACCTAACACTTGGCAACCCAGTGACGCTTAACATCTAGTAACCCAGAAGTGGTCAGGGGAAGCTCAGGATGTGTACAAAAGATAGGATTGGTTTCTTATGCTAGGGAGAGTTAGGAGATAGAATAGAATAGAACAATTAGAGATGATGCAACATTCCATTTCTTACATTTCAAGAATTAGATTTTAGAAGATAAAGAGAAAAGCAATAAAAATCATTTGCCTCAATCTCATTTAACCATCGCATCAGAACACCACAAGTGAGGTTGGGAAGACAATGAACATTCTAACATAAGGTTTTAATGGTTAGATTTTGGTGTATGCAAGTGCTTAGAGTCTATGGAATTCGATCAAGTCGCGTGTGAATGCCCGTGATTCACATGGTTGAGCATAGGGGTACCTCGCCGCCCATCAACTTGGTTCAAACATGTTAGGAAAATGAAACATTGATCATAGAAAACCACCACTTGCAAAATTTTGATGCACAAAAACAACAAATGCAGGAATTTATCCATAAATAATGGGAGCAACTAGCTAGAAAAAATACAAAATTGAGAAAATTGGTAGTAGAAAATTGCAATCTATCTATGGAGGAAGTCCATGCCTTACTCTAGAAATCTGCTATTAAAATTACTACCTTGAAGAATGAGGCTCTCACTACATTTGAGAAAGTTAAGAATCACTACATTGACCAAGTTGGCCTGTAGAAGTAGATGAATGAGAAGCATATCCAAATGGCTAAGGCAAAAGTAAATGAGGCCCTCTATCAACTCCAACAAGGAAGAGAAGTATGATATCCTATCATTGATGAGATAGATGCCTATAACAAGGTTGAGATCCACATGAAGGAGTTACAAATCATAGAAATGACAAAATATATGAAACTGGCCAATATTTGGTACATAAATCTAGTGATCTTAACTACTAGATAGCTATGGGTGAAACTCAAAAAATAGGTGGCCAACTTGTACTTGTTATATGAGTCTGAGTTCAAGCATCACAAGGACATCAAGTAAAATCTTGAGATGACAAACATTGAACTCAAAGTTCTCAAAGCATGATTCACTGACCAATGATCAATTGTCAAGAACCTGGCCAGAAGAATGAAGGACTATTAGGAGCTATAGAACATAGTTAAGGTGTTCAATATTGAATACAAACAACTGGTTGCCTAGTTTGTCAATGCTAAGGAGCTATTCCCAGTAATTCCTTATCATTGGGAAGTGCCCATTTTATCCCACATTGGTGAAGCTACGTGGACCATGCACAATGCTAGGAGTAAGGAGAAAAAATTAAAAACATTGCTCGATGCTTTTCATCTACCACCAAAAGTTGCAGTAGTAGCTAGACAACAACAACAACCTCAACCACTATATGTGCCTGAAGCTAGATAAGGTTCGTTAAAGCCTCAAGATCCTCCACCCCCTAGGATCACGTGATATTTTCAATTGTCTTCATTCCATTAGAGGATGTGTTGTCTAATTTTTTTTTGGTGTTCAATTTTGGGTGAACACCACAATTTGTAATTTTGTTGATCCATACACCTAGGAACTTAGTTTTTTCATGTAGTTTTATTGAGTTAGGTGCTAGTCAATAATCCCATACCTTTCCAATTTTGTAAAGAACTTAAGGACAATTTTTCATTTAGTTGTGGGGGTATGATGAGTCATGGATTGGCAGTGTTGATGAGTCCTTGTCAATTGGGCCTTGTTGATTAGGTCTCTTTGACACATCATTTGATACATTGATGTAGTCCTGTTGACACAGGGTCTATTCTTACCTATAAATACATGCCAACCCACCATGTTTAGACATCATTCTATCATAGTTGTAGCAAAGCTCTTTCTATTCTTCCATTCCAAAGTTAGAATATTTTCTTGAGTGCCCATAGTAGAGGTCATTTTGTGTATGAATCATTATTCGAACGTTGTTGTACTTGAGCATGAAAATGTGTGCAGCAATAAAGATGAGCTTCTTAATAAACCTTGCAACATTTTTGAATAGCTTAAATATTTTATTCATGCATTCAATACTTTTAATCATTTATTCAATGTTCCTTAGTGATTAAGCTAATTAAGTAATAAATTAAGATAAGATAAATAGTGATTAAGTAAACACATAAGTATGATCACTTCGAGCATGTATATGATTTTTGGTAATCCTAGTAGCGCTTAATGCTTGGTAACCTAGCAACGTTATATGTGTTCAAGATGTGTATATCAAGTGGGATCAAATACTTTTATTAGGACTAGTGACACAATAGTTAGTCAATTAGATTAAAGTAGGCATTAAATTACTTTATTCCTTATCCTATTTATTTCAAGTACCAAAATAATAAAACACAAAATGATAAAAATCCTATACCTTAATTATGCTTAAACCATACCCTTGAGCTTCACAAGTGTAGTTGGGAAGACAACGAATGTTCTCAACACCTAGTTCACTTCCTAGAGAACTAGTGCACCGGAAAACTATAAAGTCCACAGAATTTGATTGGATCATGGATGAACACTTTGTGATTCGTATGGTTGGGCGTAGGGTTACCTTCACTACTTATCAACTATGGTGTCAAATTCATTATAAGTCACAATGGAGAAGAATTCAAGAATGCCAAGTTTGAGAAATTCTATTAAATGATGACATACTTCATCAATTCTCTACTATAAGAACTCTACAATAAAATGGTGTAGCTGAAATAAGGAATAGGATCTTGAATGAAATGGGAAGAACTATATTGAATGATAGAAGTCTTTCCTACCACTTTTGGGCTAAGGAAATTAACACTACTTGCTATGTCTCCAATAGAGTTAAGATAAGAAGGTTTACCTTTAAAACTCCTTATGAATTATGAACTAGTAGAAAACCTTCGATAGGTTATTTTCATGTTTTTAGTTCTAAATGCTATATTCTCAATGATAAATATGTCTTAAGAAAATTTGATCCTAAAATTGATGAAGGAATATTCTTAGGATATTCTTCCATTAGTAGAGCATATAGAGTCTTTAATAAGAGAACAAATATTGTAAAAAGAAACCATTAATGTTAAAATTAACGATAGTGACATTACTTCTTCATAAATTGATGATGAAATAATTCCCATTCAAACATTTTCTAGTGCCTCATTAGGTACATATTGACAAAAATTTAGAATTAGATAGTGAACATGAGGAAGACAATGAAGATGAACTTGAGGAAATATCACCAAGTCAATCTAAGATGCCTAGACTTAGTAAAATAAGCTCTATCAATGATGTAATTGGACAAGTACAAGATGGCATATGCACTAGAAGCCAAAATAATGAAATTTGTGCCTATTTAGCATATCTTTCACAATTAGAAACAAAAAACTTCAAAGAAGCAAATAGAGAGGAAGGTTGGATTTCTACTACACAAGAAAACTAAATCAATTCACTAGGAATGATGTGTTAGAATTAACATCAAAACTAGACAATAAACCAATTATTAGGACAAAATGGATCTTTAGAAATAAAATTAATGAAAATGAAAATATTAATAAACATAAAGTTAGATTAGTTGCAAAAGGCTACAATCAATAAGAAGTAATTAATTTTGATGAAACTCTATCTCTTGTTACTAGAATTGAATCTGTCAAACTTCTTTTAGCATATGCTAGTATTAAAAATATCAAGTTATATCAAATGGATGTGAAAAGTGCCTTTCTAAATGGGACCATATAAGAAGAGATATATGTTGAACAACCTAAAGGTTTTGTAGATCCCATCAATGTTGATCATGTTTATAGGTTCAAGAAGACTCTCTATGGCTTAAAAAGGCTCCTAGTGCTTGGTACAAAAGGCTTTCCCAACACTTTGCAGCCAATAGATTTAAAAGAGGTAAGGCTGATGTCACTTTAGTTTTAAAAAGAGAAGTAATAGTTCAAATCTATGTTGATGATATTATTTTTGGCACTACCAATGAAATTCTATGCAAGAAATTTTCAGAATTAATGCAATCAAAATTTGAAATGAGTAGGATGGGAGAGCTCAATAACTTTCTTGGCTTTCATATTAATCAAATGAATGATAGAACCTTCATTTGTCAAACCAAATATGTCAAATTCAACCTAGTAGAAGTTAAGTTAAAAAGCACTCCCATGATAAATAATTTCGTAATCACCAAAGATGATCAAGGAAAACCTGTTGATCACAAGCTTTATAGAGATATGATAGGTAACCTACTTTATTTAATTGATAGTAGACTTGACATAGCATTAAGTGTAGGAATTTGTGCTAGATATTAGGCCAACCTAAAAGAATCCCATATAATAATGGTTAAACAAAATTTTCATTATTTAAGGGGTGCTAGTAACTGGGGTCTTTGGTATCCAAAAGAATTCCCCACTTGATCTTGTTGGATATTGTAATGGAGATTGGGCAAGCTATTCAGATGATCATTGAAGCACAGGTAGAAATTGCTTTTTCCTAGGAAAAAGCCTTATCTCCTCTATAATCAAAAAGTAAACTTCTATAGCGCTTTCTACAACAAAAGCCAAGTACATTTTAGTTGGAAGTTGTTGTGCTTACTTTTATAGATGAAAGAAACACTCAAGGACTATGGTGTAAAACCCCAATCTACATTGATTTATTGCAATAAAATAAATGTCATAAATATGAAAAAATATTTGATTCAACACTCACATACTAAACATATTGAAATTTGACATCACTTTATACATGAACATTCTCAACATGGGCATATAAAACTAGAATTCATTAGAACAAAAACTCAACTTATAGATGATTTTACAAAGCCTCTTGATGAACAATGACTAATTACTCTCTATAACAACATGGGGATAAGACCATGTCCTATCAAGAAAGTTTCTACCTTTCAATTTTCAATAAAACATAGTTACTGTAGTTCTTTAAAAAAAGAAATGTTTTTTCTTCTTGCACTTGTTTAGGGGAAGTTTTTCCAACCCTTTTTATTTTTGTCCAAAAAGAGGGACATGATCATATTTATGATGTTTTTGATATGCAACTATTAACCCATTTTCTTAAGTTTTGGACATCACCAAAAAGAGGGAGATTTTTTGACCTTTTGGTATATCAAAACAGTAAGGAAAATGGAGAACACAAAGTGTTTTTTGTGGATGATGTATTTACATGACATGAATAAGAAGTCCATAATGAGATACATCACTTTCTTAGTTGTATGTTGAATTTCACTTCAACAAAAAGGACTTGTAATTGTAGTTACATTATTTTATTATATCTTTTTCTTTTTCGTGATTGCCTTGTGGGGTTGATGTGATTTTTGTGAGAAGGCATCTACATTGAGCTCTTTGGGATCTTGCAAGGTTAAGTGATCTTTGTTATGGCTATGAAAGGATTTCACCTTGCATGGATAGAGAAAATGGTAAGGGTGTGGTTGTCGCTAGTCTAAGAGTTGATGATGGATGCTATGGAGGATGAAAGAGAAAAAGAGACTTCCCCCTTGGAGAAGGTGCTCTATAATATTCTAGTAGGTTGTAGTGGTAAGGAAAGGAAACATGGTTATGGAACTCACGTGGGGATACATGTTGTTGGACTTAATATCCATAAGGGTTTGGTTGTTGGTAGGAATATTGTTTTTGTGGTGGTGACAACCCCCATGATAGTGTGCGTTGCCATTTTTGATATTACTCTTGAGGTTAAGAAGGTGCCCCACTTGGATAATATGTTGGTGGGTGAAACTGTTGTTTGTAGTTACCTTATGGTTAAGCTAATTACCTAGGTGCTTTCCTTTTTACAAACTTGGGATTCAATGCATACATTCCAAACTTCTATAGGTGATATAGCACTAGGCAACATTCCTTAGGATGTTCATAGTGGTAAATCTCATAGCCATCATCATCTATTTTCAAACCTACAACCTCTTCAACCATTGTAGCTTTACCCTTGTTCTTATAATAACCCTATTATGTATCCTTGTTTTTTCTTTTTTTTTTGGATCACTACTCCCTTGGTCTTTTCATTCCTTTAAAATTTTCAAAGCTATTTGGAACTTCTCATCTAAGGAGTCCCACATCTTTTCTATCTTAGTTGATATTTTAGTGATAGACTTTTGTATCAATAAGGTTTCCATTTACACCACTTCATCAAGTAGTTCCTCCTCAGAGTCATAGAAACACACCTCCCTTTTTTGAATGGATGGATTCATGTTATACTAGTTTGTACTTTCATGCTTCTTTAGCTCTCCTTCTTCTTTAGCCAATTGATTTATTAACCTTTGAATCCGATCGACTTGTATCTCAGAAATTCTTCCCTAGGCAGAGACCCTAAGTATTTTCCTTGTCTCATTTCTGAGCCCATATATGATATGACAAAGCTATTCCATTTGGGAGTATTAATGGCCTAGGCATCAATGCAATACAAAGTAGTACCTGCCTAGGGCTATATTCAAGGACTCATGATTTTCCTATATCCATCCTTGGATCTTTCTCCATAGGTTAGATACTTTAGAGTATGTTTGGTACTTATCATTAAAGAGTTCTAACATAGCATTCCATCATAGAATGGATTTCGATTCTAAGGACTAATACTAGCTTTTTTCTTCTCTAATGAGTGTCCTTGGGAATAATTTCAACTTCTCCCATTCATTCTCTATGTTTTGCAAAGCACAAGCATTATGAAATGCTTGGAGATGATTTTGTGAATCTAAATTATATCCCGCTTCAAACCTATGAAGATTATTCATATCCAACATCTTGATCATACTTTCTAATGCCTTGTTAGAATTATTACTATATTTGAAATGTTAAGCATGTTTTAGATAGCTAGTAAAGGCTCATCATAGTCATGATGATCATGATGGCCCCTTTCATGGGCATGATGTTTATTATGAGGTTTGTTATGCTTTCTATCTCTATGACACTCCTGTCTCCCTTGTGGCTGCATTTATCCTTGATCTTGATTGCATTGGTGGAATTCTTATTCATTTCTTTCCCTTTGTTCATCCCCATCCTAATATTAGCTATTTCTCATGTGGTCTCAACTCTTATTCCTCTTGTTAGAGTTTGAGGATGAAGGTGAAAAAGATGATGAGGATGAAGAAGTAAAACTAGGGGAATGATGTTGGTTAGTTCATCTTCTTTGGTCCCTATCCTAGTTTGTGTACTTTTCCTTATCCTTCCTCTGATCATTATCCTTGACCTTGAATGAGTGGATATAGTTATTATCCTTTGAGGCTCCTTGTCCTTGAGACCCTATTTTTGAATCACCAAGGTTCTTCAAAGTTTCCTGCAATCTTCAAAGTGGAGATTTATCCATGTGAGAAGAAGCCATATTAATGATTGATAAAAACAATGTGCCCTTGGTATTTTATTATTTCTTTAATTATTTCCTTAATGGTTGATGGTGGTTCATTTTATGATCTTTACAATGTCTTTGTATAACATCTTAGTCTCTTACTACTTAGTGTACATAGCTAAACTAAATCATCAACAATGGTACTAATGATGAGTAGTGAGCATACCCTATGTCCAACCATATGAATCATAAGCGTGCACTAGTGATCTAGTCGAATACTATAGACTTAGTTCCTATGATTTTCCATAGTCATAAACAGTAAATTAAGGGGTCATGTAATTGTTGTCTTCCTAACTCACACTTGTGCTATTTTTGCATATGGCTAAATGTGGGTTAAGGCTCATGATGTTTATTTTTTTGGTATTTTTATATATTTTTTTCCTAAGTGCAAGGTGAATAAATGAAGGTTCAATGATTTACTATTTAACTATCATCTATTCTTGTGACTAAATATCTTAACATAAGTAGTCATTCCCACTTACTGTACATATCTCAAACTAGTATTAATACTACTAGGTTACCAAGTAGTGATTATTGGGCATACCAAATGGCCACCATTGGGATTACCAAGTGTTATATGTTATACTTGAAGTGGTCATACTTATATGTTCATGATTAAATGTATTAATTACTTAAGATGAGGAATGGAAAGTGCAAATAAAAAAGATTAAACTATTCAAATGTTGCCATGAATGTTACAAATCTCATCTTTACTGTTGTTCATACCATGGTGTTTAGGTACATGATGCTTAAATAAAGATCTATACAATATCTTTGATTCACACTACAGGCACTTAGAGGAAAACATTCTAACTCTATAGAAATAAAATTGGAAGAACTTCACTACACTATGGATTTAATGTGTCATAAATGTGGTTGGTACATGCATTATATAGGCTTTGACTATGTTAGCATCAATACATCTACATTGATGCATGTCACCATGCATTGATGGGGATATGTTAATGGGGCTATGTCAATGCATGTCCATTGATGTAGCATGTATATGATGCTTCATTACATGGTTTACTAGTCATTATCTTTTCAATTAATACTTGTGTTAATCTATTGTATGGTTAAGTATGATTGAGACGTAAGATATTTATTTTTATAAATTTTAATATTTTTTGTGTATGAAAAATGATTAAATAAAGGAGGGTTTAATATTTAAATTAACTAATTAATTAATTAAACTATGCTAAACATAGAGCATATATTCCCACTTTTTGTACACATCTTGAACTTATATTAACACTAACGGTTTACGAAATGTTCATTGTTTGGCATACTAAGTATCCACTGCAAGGATTACCAGGTGTTAATATTATGCTTGAAGTGTTCATACTCATGTTAATTAAGAACTAGAATATTAATTATTAATAGTGAGAAAGTAAATTTCATTCAAAGTGAATTACTGGAAAATAAAGTGAAACTAATCCAAGTGCTACAATGGATAGAAGAATTCTTGATTTTATTACCATTCATGTAGTTGTGTTCAAGTACATATTGCACTTGAATAAAATGACATACAATTAATTTGATTCACATTATAGGCACTTATAGAAAAATGTTTACTAACTTCTACAGATAGACACTATAAAAATTTGGCTAAGGTAATTGCTTAATGGTGCCATAAATGTGATGGATGTGTGCATTTATATAGGCAATGATTACATTAGTGTCAATGCATATGTGCCAATGCATCCTAAGATGCATCAATAGGGCTACATCAACATAATTAACTTATTGACATTTCATTATACCCCCATGGTTTATTGAAAACTCATCCTTGAGTGAATAAAAATGCAATCGAGTTTCTTACAAAATTTATGGTAGTATGGAATTTTATTAATTAACTAAGTAACTGATTAAATTTGACTAANTTGGTTTTTGAACATGAAGGATATGTTCCCAATACTACCATGCCCATGCAATATTCCAACACCAACAAATCTAGGCTAAGCAACCTAGATTGCTCATGATCCACACAATAAAGAGAAGAAAATAAAGGCACTACTAAATGCCTTCCAATTTTTACTAGTAGTAGTAGAATAGCCAAGGCCTCCATCACCACCAAGACATGATGAAGGATCCTCAATGCCACAGNATTGCATGGGCATGGTAGTATTGGGAACATATCCTTCATGTTCAAAAACCAAGCTATGAATTATTTACATTCAATGTCAAATGTACAAAAAAGGTTTTGCAACTTTTCATAGTCACTTATTCTTTTGGACAAGTTCCTAGTAATAGAACATTGATAAGTGAAATTTCTCTTGAGAATCTCAAGCTCTACATTGGCCACTTCTAACTTTTTCTTGGTCTTCCTATGAAGCTTGAACACTACCTGATATAGGAGGCAAGAGCTAGCCACTTCTTTCTTCAATTTGGTCCTAGGTGTCCTTGTAGTTAGCATTGCCAAGTTTTCATATTAGATGTTGGTAAGCTTCATGTACTTAGTAATCTCTTCGATCTATAACTCCTTTAGGTGGATTTTAGCTTGATTATATACATTGAGTCTATCAAAAATGGGCTATTATGCATTGCCTCTCTACTAAAGTTGTTGGATGGCCTCATTCACCTTCATCTTGGCCAAATTTATTTCTTTCTTGTTGACCTCTTTAAGAATCCCAACTTAGTTCTTGTAGTGATTTTTCACTCATTCATATTTCAAGGCTTTTATTCCTCCAAGTGACAACCTTAATTATAGTCTTTTGATAAAGAGTTTGAACCTCTTCCATTGAGAGATTTCTATTTTTTGTAGCCAACCTCCTTAGATCCAAGTTTACCTTGGCATGTTATTCCTATTGCTAGCAAATGAACTTTACCATTTTACCTTTTTGCTGCTCATGATTGCATAGGTGATGGCTTTCATGGGTTAGCATTAAGCTTTCCTTGCAAACTTGTGAGAGGTCATGGTCAGTGTTATTTATCATAGCTTCTGATAGTAATGCATTAAAGATCATTATTTTCTTTGCATTTTGAGCCTCTTGGTATTTTTTTTGATGTTATTAAAAATATTTGTCCCTTGTGAGTTTTGGCTTAAGAGTGATGGGGTCAAAGAGATGGGCTTTGAGTTTCACAACTTTGGTGGCCAACTGTCAATTGCTAGCAATGGCCTCCTCAAGTTATGCATTGGCAGTTAATAACTTGTTCCTCATCTGTAATAGCCATGACTTAGTTGTTGATATATCTTCCAAGATATAAAAAATATTTAGAAGTGGTTGCTTGATTTCCATCAATTATTGCAAGACCTTCTCATGTTGGGTAGCGCTCATCCTTTCACTTCTTGCTCCTTCTAATGCTTACACATCTACCATGATAGTGATATTAGGGATAAATGAAGTAGGAGCACTTAGAGCTTCTTCAACGTGGTCTACCATAA
>MNCI01027262.1:1416785-1449681 GCA_015680685.1 Gnetum montanum | reverse complement strand
TGTTGTTTCACTATCTAGTCAGCTGATGGTCTTGGTGACCTTGTTAAGGTGACTCATGATTGGATAGTAGACTAAAGGTTTCCCACTTGTTGTTGTTGTAGCTACTGCTCTCTAAGCTTCCTTAGTTGTTCTGCAATTGCTAACATCCTTGGTGTTGTCTTTGGTATTCCAAGTGATGGTGGTGGTGGTTGATCCTCTTCTTGAGGTTTGGTTGGAGTTTAATCTTTCATCATCTCTTGTCAAGATGTGGTAGGAGAGGTATGAATCACTATTATGTCTGAAAACATCGATGGCTAGAACACCAAGGGGTTACTGAGTGTACAGCCTAACCTTGGATCCGTGTGAGGGTCGTGCTAGAGAAAACAGAAAAGAGGCACCCTGAATGGTTTGGTCGAATAGACAGGGACTTACATGGTGTACAATAATCTTTCGTGAACAGTGGTTTTAAAATGTTACATGTGGAGATTAAGGTGAAGAAAATAGTAGCACACAAAAGAGTAAAAGCATAACAGAGTATATAGACAAGCAATAAATGTGAATCGATTCACAATGATGTAAAATATAGTGAAATGAAATGAAATGAGCTTAAGTGAGAGAATGTACCACCCCAAGATCAGGGGATTTGATCTTTGTTTGGCTAAAGAAGATGTACAAGTGGTGTGTAGTACTGGACAGGCATAGCTTACAATGTAATGGTATGGTCACAGCCCCTGAACTGCTGCCAATGGCCTACTAACTAGAGTTGATGAATCAGTGCTTGGTGGGCTAAGAGAGATCTAGGAAGTGCTACTACTAGGATTATATATTCCTTAACCTTCTTCTTGCTAGTCTCCTTGCCAAAGCTAATCACTAGAAAGCCAAATGCCAAAATGCTAATCTCCAATTGTAAGAAAGTCAAGTCAAAAAGCTAACCTTCGAAAGCCAACCCCCTGAACATTGTTTGTTGGGGCATTTATAGAGCTAGGACCAGGAGAGAGACGTGGTTTGGATGCCATGTGTCCTGGGTCCTACATGTTGCAAATTGTGAATGCGCCATACTAGCATGTAGTGCTACACTGCAATGTTACGTTGATGTGCTACGCTGTAGTGTTACATTGGATGTGAAACCTGCTAAGCTACAACCATACCATTTAAATTGCATATGCCAAAATCTAGGCAATTGCCATGTTTTTTGTAAAAAATGCTAACAAATGCAAAGTGGAGCCTATGCTCTATGAATACATCTTCCCTGCTCTTGCAAGTAGGGTTAAGCGTAGGAAAAACCTTGAGAATCAACAGGGGGTGAAAAACAAAGAAAACTACTGATGTTGTTTATCGAGGAGATGCTGGAGTAGAAATAATCATTGCCAATGAGTTTTAGAGCTGTTGGAGATGTTCTGATGCTTCTTTGTAAGTGTTACAGTACCTATGCTACTCAGCATAGCGAAGTAGCATGGATGCCCACATGCTATGCTGTGCTACCCTACATAGCGTAGCAGCTAGTTTTGAGACAAATCTTACTTGAAAATCAAAAATACCCCTATGAGGCCTAGATAGGCAAGCAACTTCAGTATTTGGCAACCTTACTTTCCATGTTGAAAGGTCCTGGGACCTACGGATTTCATCCTTGGGATACTTTTGGGCTTTGTGTCCTTGCTACATTGTGCAACATAGCACAGTGTAGCAGCCAGTGTGACATGACTCCTTGCTTGGTCTACAATGCCTTGTCAAGAAACTTTGCTTGGGACTTGAGGGTAAAGTGGGATAGGTAGTCTTGTAGCTTGGAGCATGGCCAAGTACAAACCTTTTGCTAGGGCAACTTGATAGAGGACCTTCGTGCATTCTGACCCTGCTATGCTATGCTACGCTATGTAGAGTAGCACAACGTAGCACCCAATTTGGCCTGAATTTTGACTCACTTTGTAAGCGTTTTGTCATGGGATGTTAGTCATGTCCTGGAGTGGTAGAAAAACAAGCACTTTTGATGGTCTAAGAATGGGAAATTATGTTTACTTCTTCAAAGCAATCTAAGTGGAAGTATTACCACGGTAGAACCCTGCTACATTGTGCTACACTGTGTAGCGTAGCATAATGTAGCATTCAAATGGCGATGATTTCTGATGAAATCTACCACATTTTCCTATGTCATGCCGATCATGCTTCAAGGATGAAGTGGAGTAGGTATCCTGTAGGGCTTAATCATTGTCAACTACATCTTTGGTGCTTGATCAGTCTCCACATGGCCTGCTACGATGTGCAGCATAGTGTAGCATAGTAGGTCTCGTAGTTAGAAAACTTGCTAAATTGTTTACTCCATCCTGAACACTTTTGGAAACTCCTAGTATGGTCCCTAGGAAGACCGTCAATCAGGTCATTTGTCAAGCTAGATGAGCTATAAAGTGTAGCAAGCCTGTCAGCCTAGGAAATAGAAAATTTTTCGAACTTTTTGGTCTACCCCTAGTGCCTCTTTCATGTGAATTGGCCTCATGGCTAGGTGTTGCATTGACTGTGCTGTAGAGGGTGGAAGGTAGGCTTGGAAGTGGCTTTGTAGGCATTAGGATTTCTAGGGTACCATGTTGTCTGCATGATCCAATGTGACACCACGCTTGCAAAGATCCTTGCCCAAATTTCAGGACTGTGTTGAATCATCAGAGTCTCGAAATTGATGATTTTTTAATGGCCCCTCTTTGTCAACATTTGGAGGATTTTCCCGAGAGATGCTAACAAAGAATATGAAACATCATGAAGAACTAGATGCCAACATTACTCTTTAGTGCCTGCTTGGATGATGCTTCGCTATGTTTGAGAGTACTTGGAGGGCAATGTAAGATAAGGGGTAAAGGATGGATTTGAGAAAATAGGGTTAGAGAAAAAATGAATGTAGAATGTGATGCCTTGAAAACTATTATCATAGTGTGATCCCTCATTGGAATGCTTATGAGGGAGTCAGCATGCATGGGTGTCTTTTGCTTTTGGATGTTGACCTCTCACCAAAGTATTTACAGATGGTCGATCTATAGCTGAAATGACTACAAAGTAGCTATCGTGCCATTTGTTTTAGGAACTTGTCTTTGTTTTGGAACTTTTGTAATTTTTTGCTTTTTCATGTTTTTTGTGTTTTCTGTTGCACACCCACATTCACTTGAAGACAACCTTGTTGTCGATGTAGGACAGGTGTTTTTTCCTCGATATGAGTTGTGTTACATCTGTGTGGGGCTTTAACCTATCTATATAGGCTTCCCATGGGACGATTTACGTTATGTCCATAATGGGCCTGGTGGTTGGGCATGGGAGAGGGCTTTATGTGCATTGGGAAAGCTTGTGAAGAGGATATTGGAAATTGTAAGTATAGGGAATGGAGATTAAGTTAGCCGAAGTGAGGGTAGGATATGCACTCTCAAGTAGCTAGGCTAATCGAATCAAGTACTTTGGAACAATGTAGTGCCTCACTCTCATGGTGGAACACATCCCTGAACAATGCCATCTTGGCTTTTATCCTGCAAACAAAATAGAGAGAAAGCCAAAAAAACAACCATTGAGTGGAGTGAAGGCAAAGTCCTATTTTCTGAGGACACTGCCAGGGTGGCAAGTGTTGTGTCTGATGTGTGCAATGTCCAAAGTAGGAAGGCCAGTATAGGTTTTGGCAGTGGAAAGCTGGAAATTTTCAGTGGTCCCACTAAAAATAAGCACTGAAGAGGCTAGGCACGATGATGATGTAGGTGCTCAATAATCCCTGCCAAAGGCAAGCATCATGAAATCTAGTTGTAAGGTGAGAAACTTAATAGCTGAATGCTTTTTTGAACTATGATGATGGCGAGGGTTGGAGGATGGTAGCATTGTGGTTGGGCCACAATAGTGCTAGGACTCCAGTAGTAGGTGCTGATGGCGAGAACTACGACCAAGATGATTGGCTGTGGTAGCGGTAGCTCCCCAAGGTTAGCAAGATGTCAAACGACATCTCCAGAAGATCAACAAGATGCCAAGGATGATGATATTGCATGTATCCCAGAGGGTTTTTTCTTGACTATGTGAACTTCATTCTAGAATTGCAATGTCCCACCCCATGTTATTTGAGAAGCTTGTTCATAGGGTCATACATGTGAGTTGGGAGGTGTTGTACTATGAACCTAGTTTAAGGTCTTGGTAGACCATCGAATGTGCTAGTTTAAGGTCCCAGTAGACTGATGTGCTCGTTTAAGATCCCAGTAGACCACTGTTCTAGTTTAACATTGTAGAAGATGGGGGATGGCTAATTTAAGGTCATAGTGGACCATGTTGTGGATGGCAGTTTTATGTTGTGGCCCAAAGACATGCTATGATAGTCTAATGTCATAGTGGACGTGCTATGCTAGTTTATAGTCATAGCAGACTATATATGCTAGTTTATAGTTATAGCAAACTATCTATGATAGTTTATAGTCATAGAAGACTATTTTCTTACCTTGCTTCATGTTCGATGTAATCCTCCATATTAAGCGTAGTATGGCTCCAGGTACAAATGGTTGACAAGATTTGCAAACTCATTTCCATCCACGTCAGCTAGCTTGAATGCCCCATTTTCATAAGCTTTCGTAACTATGAAAGGGCCTTCCCAGTTGGCTGAGAATTTTCTCATAGGGTCATGAATAACCTTGAGAACTAAGTCCCCCTTTTTGATTGGTTGTTAGTGTAGATTACAGTGATGTTTCCATTATTGCTTGTCTTGGTACCATTTGATGCGGCCAAATGTTTAGGCATGCTCCTGCTCTATGGAGTCAAGATCAATGATCCTTGACTCATTGTTTTGTGCTTCATCCATGATGTTTTAAAGGATCATTTGAAGTGATGGAACTTGCAATTCAAGAGGTAAAACTACTTCAGATCCATATACAAGAGTGTATGGAGTCTTACCTGTGGTTGTCCTACATGTCGTGTGATATGCCCAAAGCATGTAGAGGATTTGCTCATGCCATCGCCTCTTTCTGCTGCTAAGAATCCTTTTCAAAAGTTTGATAATGACTTTTTTGATAGCCTTTGCTTGGCCATTTTCCTAGGGGTAATATGGCGATGAGAAAGAATGTTTGATACTAAGATTTTTGCAAAAGGCTTTGGTTTCTATGCTACTAAATTGTGGCTCGTTGTTAGTGACAATAGTCATGGGAAGGCCAAATCATGTTACTATGTTGTCTAGAATGAAGTGGAAAACTTGTTGAGATGTGGTCTTTCTGAGGGGAATAGCTTCTACCCATTTTGTAAAGTATTTGGTTGTGGTAATAATGAAACTATGCCCTACAGAAGACTTAGGTATAATGGGGCATATGATGTCTAGTCCCTAATGTTGGAAAGGCCATGTGATCTATGTGGTATGTAATTCAATAGGCGATATGTGTATAAGGTTCCCATGGCATTGACACATATTGCATGTTCTAACCTTGGCAACACAATCACGTTCCATGTAAGGCTAGTAGTAGCCTAGGTGTTTGATTTTTGCTGCCATAGCCCTGGGAGCTATGTTCCCTCCACATAATCCCTCATGGACTTGGTCAACAATTTTTTGTGCTTTTTCCCCATTAACAAAAGCTAGCAATATCCCATCATAAGAGTGTTTGCATAGAGTGATGTCTCCTAAGAGGACATATTTCCAGGCTCATTTTCGTAGTGCATCCCTTTGGGTAGGTGTCAAGTTGCATGGGGGTTCACCATGTTGGAGGTATGCTTGAATGTTTTCATATCATTCTTGAGTATGTGTTGCACTTACAGATGTGATATGTATTATGTGAATGATAGGATCGGTGCATTCCACTATCGAAGCAGGCAAGGTAGCAAACATATGTGATGGCATGCTTAGTGCTAACATGGCTAATGCATCTGCTATAGTGTTTTCACTGTGGGGCACATGTTGGACATCTAAGGTTACGAACTTCTTTAGCAAGTGCTTGGCAAAATCATAGTAAGGATGTAGATGTTGTGCTTTGCAAGAATATACCTCCGTTACTTAGTTGACAACTAGTTGTGAGTCACCTCAAATTGCTAAGCTTTGGATCCCCAATTCACGAGCTTCTAGGATGCCCCTAAGAAGACCCTCATATTTTTCTACATTATTTGTGCAAAGGAATGTAAAGTGATATGTGAGAACAACAACAACGCTACTACTTTGTGTAGTTGAAGCTTTGTCAAAGTGGAGAATGGCTTCGAGGTCTATTGGTACTTGGCTTATTCTATTGACATGTTCATCTAGGAACTCATCTTTTCATTGCCTGTTCATTGATAGACAAGGTTGTAAGTTGTGTAGCTATAGCTTGACCCTTTACCGATGGTTGTGCTACATAGCGTAGGTCAAATTCCATAGTTATGGCCTTTCATCAGGCTATCCTACTACTTTCGTATATGTTGGTTGTAATAGCTCGAAGTATGTTATTCTTGCAAATAATGTTTACTTGGCTACAAAACAAGTAATGCCTCCATTTCTTAAGTGCAAATACTAAAGCAAGAAAATTTTTCTCTACTTTGTTATATTTGGCTTCATAAGTTATCAAGGCATGGCTCAGGTAATAGACCAGGATTTCAAAACCATCATCCCTCTTTTGGCAAAGCAAGGTAGTAATAAATGTGTCTAAGGTGGCAAGGTAAATGTAAAAAAACTTGTCTCTATGTGGAGGATAAACAGTGGGGAGATGGGCAAGCTCTTTCTTCAAGCTATCAAAAGCTTCTTGACATTGGTTGGTCCATTCAAAGTTGACACCCTTTTTAAGCAAATGTTGCATTTGGTGTAACTTGTTAGTTAACCTTACAATGACTCTCCTTATGAATTGTACCCCTACCTTATAATAGCCCATGTAACTCCTTAAGGTTTGTAGGTGGTGCTAAGTTAATGGTAACTTTAACTTTATCGGGGTCTTAACGTACCCCCGTTTCCAACACTCAAAGCCTAACATGCGTCTAATTTTTACTCTAAAAACACATTTTCTAGGGTTGAGGCGAAGTTCATGCCTACGACAATGTTGAAGGACCAAGTTTAGATCATTTGCATGTTCATTAGCCTTTTCAGACTTAACAGCTATATTGTCCATGCAATCATTTAGCTTCTCTAAAAGGTAATTACTAAATATGTAGGTCATCGCCTGCTAGTATGTTTCTCCTGCAATTCTTTAGCCTAAAGGGCATCATTGTGTAGTAGAAGGTTCCCCAGGGGGTCATGAAAGTAGTTGCTAGCTGATGTTCCGAGTTCATGCGGATTTGGTTGTAGCATGAAAACCCATCCATAAAGGATAGTAAGGCATGATCGGCCGTAGTATCGATGAGTTGGTCGATGCTAGGAAATGGGAAGTCATCCTTAATTGTTGCCTTATTCAGATCCTGGAAGTCTATACAAATTTGTATATCTCCTATTTTCTTAGAAACGACAATGATGTTTGACATCCATTTTGAATAATCCACCGCTCAGATGAACCCATCTTGGTAGAGTTTAGTGATTTCACTACATAGCTAGGGTGATCTCTGGTTTAATCTTGCGGGCTTTTTGTTTGACCTCCTTGACACGTGGATCTAGTATGATATTGTGTTGTATAATACATGGGTCTAAGCCTAACATATCTTCATATGACCATGCAAACACTTCAGTGTTATTGTTGAGGACTCTAGAGATGCTTTGTTTAACCTGTGACTCTAGTAATGAGCTAACTTTTAGTGTTCTTGCCTCCCCTTTGGATGTAGTCACTGGGATTTCAATAAGGGGGTCCTTAGTTACATCCCCTACCTCTAAATCTAAGGCCTAGACTGGGTGTTTGGGCTAGTCTAGGGGTATTTCTGAGGATGCTATGTAGGTGTCACAAGAGGTTGGTTCAAATTCTACCAACTCTACATTCAAGCATCTTGTAAACCTACTATGGGGCTCTATCAGAATTAAGGGCAAATGGAGATCATCATAGGAGGCCATTTTCCAAGCAACCTGTGATAACAAGCAAACAACCAAAGTCAAGTGATACCTGTTTAAGACAGCAACATGTGATGAATATATGCAAAGCAATGATGCAACATTAAAGAGTTTCCAATTTAAGGTCTTAGTAGACTGCAACCATACAAAATCGTAAGTCAAGGTTGCCAGTTTAAGGTCATAGTGGACCATAGCCATGCAAAATTGTACATTAAAGTTGCCAATGTAAGGTCTTAGTGGACCATCATTGGGTTTAAGATGTAAAGAGAATGCTAAAGTTGTCACTTTAAGGTCGTAGTGGATCATAACCATGCCACCTTGTAAAAAAATGAAGTGAAACTTTTAGTGCATTTAGGTGCTACACTGTAGCTGAGTGCTATGCTGTAGTAGACCCATGCTACGCTATAGGGGATAGGGGTATCCCATCCTATGTTACAATAGACAATGGCACTTGGTGTCACGTGTAGGATGTGGAATGTCCCACGTTATGTGCGACACATGGAACACCCTAGAAAGTAATAGGTGTTTTAGCCACGTAGGCTATAAATAGGGGATTACCCCATGTTGATCTTGTCACTTTCACTGTTAGAGCTATCGCCCAAAGCATAGCATAGTTGAGTTGAGAGACAACATAGTGGTCATAGTGTAGTAGCCAATACGCCTAAGTTTGTGAGTAGAATGATGGTGCATTGGAGTGATTGTAGGCATCAGGGGCTTACCAACGTAGATGAAGGGGAGCACACCATGCGATGTCTTCCTAGGGCATGCATTGAAGAGTTCCTGGAAGTGCCATCCACCTGGTAAGTTGCTACACTACCCTTGCCTACATTATGTAATTTATCAATTTAGATTGTTATTGTAGTCACTGTGTCTTGGTTTCTATGGTCCTTATTATTGCTACGCTGCAATTATTATTATTGCTTTGGCTACTGCTTTAGCTGCTATGCTATGGTTGTCACTAACTTGGTCATAGAAGCTGAGGCAACTGCTATGCTATGGTTGGCACACGACATTGCCTTGACCACCATTGTTGGGAATGGGCAGTGCACCATTGCAAGGGTTTAGAAGGTTCTAGGTAGCATAGTGCACGTTTAGTGTAGCGTAGCACCCATGGAGGGGATTGTGGCTTGCAAGGTTTTTAGGTAGCGTAGCACATGTTTAGCATAGAATAACATGTTGTATGTTATATTTCATGCAGTAGGACAGGGCTGGGGTAATGAAAACATTGTATGTATTTTTCTTAGGCTACATTATTTTTGACATTGCAACTGTTAGATTGTTGTGTTTTCGGTGGTTGCTATGCTATGTCGTTATACTACTACACTGGTAGGCTTGCTACACTACTACACTAGTAGAGCCATTATGCTACTACATTGGTAGAGCCGCTATGTTGCTACGCTTGTTACAGTGTTGTACCTACTATGTTGTTATGCTTGTTACATTGTTATACCTATCATACTTGCTACGTTGCTACGCTACATAGGGTATGATCGTCACACCATGTTACGTGTAACGTAGCCACTACATCGTACCCCGCTATGCTAGGCTATGCATAATGTAGCCGCTATGCTATGTAAGGTGTACCTATTACACTACTCTATGCGTAACATAGCCGCTACGTTGCGCAAGGTGTACCTGTTACACTATGTTGCATGTAACATAGCTGCTATGCTACACAGGGTGTACTTGTTACACTATGTTGCATGTAATAACCTGCTACGCTACATGTAATGTTTGGATTTGTCTCATTATGTTAGGGACATACTATTTTGTACTTGGAAAAAAATTGTATACCAGAGGCTACGCTACACTATTAAGTAACTGTCACTTGAACATTGTACTAACGCTTTGTGCTATGTCATGTAGGGTCATGTTGAAATCCATCTTGATTGTGCTTGAGTTGGTAGGAGCCTTGTGCTACCTAAGTGTACCCATGGCCAAAATTCCCCCTACCCATGAGTGGGTAGGGGATTAGGTAGTCTAGTTCTAAGAAGGTGTGCAAGAGTTCATCCTTCACCACTTCAGTGTGATAGTATGGTCACACTTATTAACCAAGATAGCCATTATTCTTGTTGAAACGTTGTTGCCCGAGGAAAATCGAGGCATTTTAAAGTTTATGGCTGATGGTTTGATTGAAGGAAAAAGGGAAAAAGGATCAAATGAGTGCCCAAGAGGCTTTAGATGCTTGTGTTGGATTTGGGCCATGCCCAAATTTAAATGCTATCATAAATACAACACATTGTTCGTTGCCCGTCACATGGGTACCTTCTTCAAAAATCCACCTGGGACCATCTACTATGTTGGTGAGTGAGTCTTATAAAGATATTTTAGACATGTATCATTTATCTTACATAGTCAAAATTATTATTGTACTATGCATGCTACCATGTTTGTAATTGACAAGGATGGCCTTCACGATCACAAGGGGACATTGGTGTTGGCTCAAACAGCCTTACAAGAGTTCTCTTTTGTCGGAAATGTGTGTGCTGGCATCATAGACCAACTTGGGGCCAATTTCAGAACCTATCCAACAAAGTATGCCAAGTTCTATTTGAAATGCAAGGAACTTGGATGGTTGGATAATGAGTGGACATCCCGCCGTGCACTTACCGTGGAGGATGTTCTAGTGGAGATCCCATCATTTCCCATGTCATTCACACCCGGTGTATTAGATTATGCATTTGTATTTATGTGTTCAAGAGATTGATTCTATTTTTACCTTTTGTTAATTTTTTTGTTGATTATTGTAGTAGTAAGAGAATCCCAAGAGGTTATAGTAATCACCTCCAGCTGTGATGAGACTAACCTCTTCTTCAAATATGGGTAGGTGGACGAGATACACTATTGGCTATGCAATGGGGCCCTAGCCACCCTTGTTCACAATGTTCAAGAGGCTAGAATCATGGATTTATTTTTAGCTGTAAATCCAAGCATCCTAGCCATGGAAATTCTCTCCCTAGTTGATTCATTTTCTGAAAAGGCTGACTGCTTCTTCACATGTTCACAATGTGTGGGTGGTGTTTGAGATTACTGACAACTGTTTTTTAGATCTTTTCAGTGTTCCCTTTAATGGTCTACCTATATGAGGTAAAACTAAAAAGGATGTAAACCATCAAGGGGATATAGAGGAATGACTAGGGACAAGCAAAGATTGAGAGGGAATTTATATGCATAAGGTCAGGCTAGGGGTAGTCCAAAAGGTTTACCCTATCTTCCAGGATCATGCCTTCCCCAAGCTACTCTCCCAAGGGAAAATTCTTAGAGTAGAGCAAGCTTGGATCATGAGGGATGTCATGGAAGAAGGGACCCACTATTATTGGGCCAAGTACCTTTCTGAAGGCTTGCGAGCTAAAATGCTTAGGCTTCATGAGAATCTTGATGCCCATTTCAATGTACACTTTACCTTCTTCATAGCCTACCTATGACAATTTGCAGAATTCTTGGTGGTCCAAGATAATGACATCTAGATGCAATAGGACCACACCTAGATATCCAAACTATGGATTTTCCAAGTATTCCGCACCACCTGATCTCAAAACCTCCCAGAAGCTATTGGGGAGTCTCTTTTCATAACGACAAGGGATCAGGTGGGACATCCCTTTCATGCACTAGATAGCGTTGGCGAGGCACCTCACACTAACATAGGAAATATGCTAAGGGGGGTTGTGTCTCATTGCAAAAATAGTGAAATCCAGGTTGCAACGCAAAACGTTTCATCTCATGGAAGAGGCTCGCCCGCACTAGTGCAGACAAAGGTAGAAAGTTTTGAATCAAGGTTCACAAAGTGTAGCCCATAGTTGGTAAGTATGTTCAATTATCTTGTTAGTTACCCCTCCCATTTTGTGTTAAACTAGCCTTCTTACCTTAGACATGTTTAACAGAAGAAGAAGAAGAATTTTTGGCCCCTGAAGCAGGGGCCCCCGCTGAAGAAGAAGAAGAGGCCTTGGTTGCAGAGGAGGAGGCCCCTGCCATAGAGGAAGAGGCCTCTGCTGCCGATGATCCTTTTTCAGAGTGTGCCCCAGCACCTGAGGGGCATATGATAGTTGAAGACGCCACCACATTGTTGAGTCAGCTAGAAGGGGAAGGGCTACAATTCGATGCCGATGAGTTTGACCATTTTCTTGATAATGTGTCGATGGGTGATCCCATGGCTCTCACCCCTGAGGGTTTGCTGGGTAGGAGCTTTACACTATTGTTTATGTTATTTTTTAATTTGGATTTCCTCTTCTTTACTAAGCTAACATGCTTTGTTGTGCAATAGACACTACTGTTAAGGCCCCTAATTCTTCTTCTTCAATCCACCTCCAACCATGGACTAAGACCCTAGACAAATTTTCCTTTATGGAGGGGGTGGTTGATGACATGATTAACCACCTAAGGAAGATTGATCTTGAAATAGGTGTGTTTAAATTACAACATTGGGCTCTCTAAGTTATTGCATTTTTTACTATCATCCCATGACTGATGCTTTCTCATGTGTGATTGATAGCTTCTCGTCTTAAGTGGAACCCCAGACAGGTGGTCAAGGTTGATGCTATGCCTAAACTCCCACCAGAGGTGATCGAGGTGCCTTGTGATGTATACGAGGAAATAAGAAAATGTGTGCTCTACTTAGCATAATCATTGTGGGAGTGTAGGTGTGTCAATGAGGACCTTTGGAAGCAGGTCCAAAAGTTGGAAAAGGAGAAAGGTAGCCAAGCAATTGAGTTGGAGGATGTACGGTCATGAAATGAATTTTTGATGGCTCATGACACCTTTGATGGTAGCTAGCGTACAACTGTAATTGATTATGCAAGATACTAGTTAGCCGTATAGGGTAGGAACGAGGCCACTTGTGAGATTATTAAGCAACACTTGCAGATGGACTTATTGGCCCAGAAAACCCAAGACTGGAAGGACTATAGCGCCAAGGTGTACAAATGGGGGTAAGCATAGAAGAACCATAAGCACATTTACAAAATGGAATATGCTGCCTATCGTTAAAAATACCGGGATGCTTCCATTGAGTTGCATACCCATAAGTTATTTCTCGATGTGATTGGTGCTACTAGGGCCTATGAAAAATTTACGCAACAGGTAGTGGTTAGTGAGTCTTCTAAAAGAGAAATGACCTTATCTTCTGGGGAGACCACTACTGCCACGTTTTCTTTGGGGCCACCCATATGGACTATTGTGGAGAAAGGGAAAGTTGCAGTAAGGATTGATTTGGGGGAGGAAGATTGGTCCAACCTAACCAAGGAGGAGATGGTGTCTAGCGACTGGCATGGACAAGATAGCCTTCGAGATGGATGCGGGTCCATCTCAGGTTAGCCATTCTTTATTGTATCACAATATATTTCATGAGAGCTTTATTGTAATTTGATTCATTATTTTGTTTTATTTTATGTAGGATCCAAATGGAGGTGTGGCACCTAGTGGAACAAGAGATGAAGATGTTGGTGGAGACTTGTAGCGTGACGGCAAAAGATTTTATATTTGTTTTTGTATTTTATTTTTTTGTAAGCCTTATTGTATGGACTTCAAATTTAATGAAGAGTAGAAAGTGAAACAATTAATGCATTTCTTTTGGTTAATATTTTATTAATGTGCTTGGGCCCCTTGTCGGCCCCTTGTTCTAGTTTAAGGCCAATTCGAGCCATTGCAATGTAACTTGCAAGAGTCAGTTGCCAGTTTTAGGCCTTAGTAGGCTATGGCAATAGTTTAAGGTCATTCTAGGCCATGGAATAGTTTAGGGCCATTTTGGGCTATGCAATAGTTTAAGGCCATTTTAGACCATGGAAATAGTTTAAGCGCATTTCGGGCCATGGAAATGTAATTAATGCAAACAATGGTCATCATGCAAATAATGGACATAATGCAAACAATGAACATAATGCAAAATAAAAAAGAACAAGAGCATTAAGGCCAAGTGTTCATGGAAGTGAATTAGAGATGGTCTTTAATTACGTGATTGTTTTCCAACTCGTTGTGCACTAGGCAAAGCCTCACGGGTTAGGAAGCTTTGCAAACATGAAAACCAAGGTCATGTGAACCAATATTTGGGAACATGCACACCAAGGCCATGCACACCAACAAAAATAGATGCTAACATGTGAACCAAGGCCTCACGATGTGCGTTAGAGGTCATCACTAAGTCATACAAGCTTAACATTATATTCTTTTACTTTAAAGCTTGTTTAACTTACGAGAGTGAATCTAGGAAATCTTGTCCATTATTTGGTTGTTTTCTCATCTTTGCTTCTTCAATACATCCTAAAAAGTGAATCTCCTGTGAAGGAGCGGGTTTAGATTAAATGACAAGTTTTGTTGGATTAGCGGGTGGTGGTTGTGTGCTACCTGTAGCCTTCGATGATGAAGTCATGGGCAAGGTCAATAGAGGGATGGGCTTAGGGCAGCCCAATGCAGTGTGCTCTCTAGCCAACCTATCCTCTAGATGCTCTTCACATTTCCTCAGATGGGAATGTTGTGATGTGATTCCTATTATTGAACCTTGGGTTGTAGGGGGAGCCTTATGCTTGGGCACCTTGATAATGAAAGGTTCTTTAGCTATTGTGGTAGCAGGTGATGTAGTCTTAAGTACAAAACATGCGACAAATTTCTAAGGAGGGACTTTAATGACAAACAAGGTTTGTGACCTAGTTGTTGTTGATGTTTGAGGATTGCAGGGAGATACACGAATCAAAAATGGCTCATGTTGCATGTCTACTTTGTCATCAATGCCAATGGCATTAATAGTGTAAACTATGTTGTTAGCATTTAGGTCTTTGTAGACATGCATCAATTGGTTTTTGGGTTGGGTAGGATTACTCTCATCCAACACTAGCTTACGCTGATTGATCATTTGTTGGATATCATCTTTTAGTGCCAAGAAATAGTTTGTGCCATGCCTGCACACTTGATGATAATTGCAGAAGTGTTCAAGTCTAAAGTTCTTAGATACTGGTGGGTCATTAGGCATAACCATAGAGGGGTCACGGAGGATTTTGTAGTACCTTTGATGTTTTTTAAGAGCCTCCTCTGACATCCTTTGTGTTGAATGTGCCCAAATCCAAGAAATTGTTTTAGAAGCTTAGATGGCTTGATTGGTAAGGAAGTATACTTTGAATGATCCTTGCGCTAAAAGTTTGGCCTTGCTGAAGTTTGGGCAGTAGTTTCTAGGGGCGAAGGTTGGCTAGTGCTGCTAGGGCTAGGCATTGTGTTAGTTGTAGCATGCGTTTTAGATGTCTTATCGTTCTATTTACCCTTATTGGTTTCATGGGCTATAGAGGCCATTATGGTTGTCATGGCCTTGCCTCTCTCCCTATTCTTTTTTGTGTGTGCATTTTTATATGCTACATAGGTTGGATCCCTAATAGCTTCTGCTAGATCTTGGATGCTCTTGGTTTTAGTGAATGCCTAGCTAAGGAAATGCAGGGCCAAGTAGTATAGCTTGGATTTAATAAAATCATTTACTACCTTTGAAAATGGCTAGTAAATGGGCCTTGGTGATTGGTTCATGAATTTCATTTAGAGTGGCACTCCATCATTGTATAAACTTTTACATAGACTCTAGCGGCTCTTGTTTATTGCTCATAAGTTGATCCAAAGTGACTTCTAGCTTCAGGTTGTACATAAAGTAGGTCACAAATTGGCCTAATAGTTCTTCCAATGTTGAGATTGAGGCATGGGGGAGTGCGTGATACCAGTCTAAGAATTTATCCTTTAAGGACATGGAAAATACATGGATGATGACATGAGGCCATGGCTATAGTAGCAGGGATTTAGACCTGAACGTGACTAGGTGGGCATTTGGGTCACCATCCGTATTGTATTTTGTGAACTAGGGTAGTTGCACCCCAGGAGGCAACATTAATGCAGGAATAGTTGGACTAATTGGGTCATCCTGATAGAAGTCTATGACCTAGACTATTTCTGAGCTAGCAACTTTAAGCTGTTTAATTTCTTCTGTAAGGGTTTGGATGAGCTGGAAAGCTTGGTCTAGGCCTGGGGATGTCACAGGATTTTGTGGGGTTGTTGGAGCAGCCATCATTGGTGGCATTGTTGGGGCAACTACTAGTTCCATGAGGGGCACCATTAGGGCATGAAACATCCTAAAAATTCAAAGGCATGTTTGCTTCACCAGGCCTTGTAATTCACACAGTGCTACGGAAGTTCTTCAAGAGGAGAACACTCCAAATTCAGGTTGGCCAATTTGGCAAATTTTCTACTTTAGATGTAAATAGGCTCTATGGATCATCCTACCTGTCCACCTAAGTAGTTTACCCAGCTGACAACCTGCTCAAAAATAGTGCATGGAGTCGTCAGCAGCACCCGGAATGCACGAAACAGTTTGGTAAGCTTTCGAAGTCACGAAGTTTGCTACGCTATGCTACGCCTCACTATGTAGCGTAGCAATCTTTAGAAAACGAGTGTAGAACGAAGTACTACACTATGCTGTGCTACGCAGGGTAGAAAAAGCTATGCGGTCGGTCCCCTCACCTGACTTCAAGCCCTTCCGCAATGTCTCTTTCTGTCAAAAAGTGGCAGATCATGTCTGCTGCTACACTAAGGTAGAAGAGACAAAAGGAAATTCAAGGGGTAGGATCAGCAAATTCATAGGTTCCACAGTACGAATGGCAAAGATTGCAAATTGGCAAAGATTTTGCGACTAAGGCCAGTCGCTATGCTATGTAGCGTAGCATAGCGTAGCAAGTATGTAGCCCACATGTGGCGGAATGCATGACAAGATGCTACGCTACGCCAAACATGTTACATTACAAAGCACAGAAAAGCATGATGGGTGGTTATGCGACATCAATGAACTTCACCTAATTGAACCATTGGCACATGTCTCTAGATGCTGATGACGCAATTATGACATGGCAAGCTCACAATTATGGCATGGTAGGCTCGTATTACAACAGTCCTACAGGCCCAACGGTCATGAAGGCACGTGTAGCATAGACAAGTCAATGTGGGCCCAAGGCACGTGGCATCGAAACTACCCCTTTTGCATACCCTTAGCCCTATAAATACCTCGATGAGAAACTTTCAAAAGGTTGGTCCTGAATGCTCTTTGACAAAAGAAAAGCAAGTTAGCATTGTGAGCTCTCTGTTTGACACTGAAAACATTTAGCATTCTCATTTGGCATTTTTTTCTGCCCCTTTTCTACCACCTTGGTAGAATTTTCACATTGTCAGCTCCTGAGTCTGTGCCCAATCACACAACCATCTTGCTCTACATGTCTTGGCTACTCTCAGGATCTCTGTACTCCTCAATGCTGTGAAACTGACTGTATCCATCTTGATAGAGCAAACTTGTAGCTTCAGAGTGATGCATTTTTCTAACTGCATTTTACTTTGTCTCCTACTTGTTATTTCATTTTACATTGCTTTCTGTTCCTGTCTCCTTTACATTTAAGCATTACTTCATGCTGTTAGCCTCATTTTCAAATCACATGTTGCAAAAGGCTACATAGACGTCGACTAAGTTCCTGTTTGATCGACCAGATAATTCAAGGCACCCCATATCCATTCTATCCAGCACAGCCCCCCCGCAGATATGGGGTTAAGACTATCTGTGACTGTTGACCCCTCAGTGTTTCCAATGATAGACATTTTCGATTGCTACAGTTTTTCTGGCGCTAGAAGTAGGGCCTTTTGGTGTCCCTTCCGCATGTCACGGTAGTCTTGTAAGCCTTCTGCACCCTGATACACATTAGCGTAAACTTGACACCCATCTGTGGTTGTTTATGCATCGTGTGATGTAGATCAGTCACCTCGACGGTTCCTCAAGAGCCCTATAGGACATAAAGCCTCTAGTTGCCAGTTGACTTGCCTATCCTATGGTAGTCTTGCATGAATTCTCTACCCTATCGCACACTAGCGTAAATGTGACGCCCTTTTGTAGTTTTTTACGCATCGTGTGGTATAGGCCAGTTGCCTCGATAGCTCCTTGAGAGCCCTGCAAGACATAAAGCATTTTTTTGATTGCTTGCCAATTTCTTTTTTGCTCTTTCCATTCAAAAAACTATTTAGCTTTCTAGTTTCCTTGCTTTCTTTCACGTTTGCACAAGTGTCTAGCTTAGTAACAATGACTTCTGCAACTACTGCTACTAACACCTTCAACGTTGAGGTTCCCATCATGGTTCAAGGCACCACTAGTGCCAAACAACCACTGAACCTAATGATGGAAATAGGTGATCCCTCAGGATCCAAAACTAGGGACCTGAGGGCTTGGCCTAGCAACACGAGCATTATAACTTCCTCTATGTGAAGGTTCAGGCAAACCTGCCTTTCGATGTACACAAATTCAAGGGAAAACGTAGCTTCGAGTTTGCTTACTGCAACAGGAAGGAGTTTGTTCCCACTCCTGGAACTTCCATATGTTTGACACAAAAAAACCAAAGGCTTCTAGACCAACTAGTCCAGTTGGCTAGGCTTAGGGAGTAGCAGGACTCAATGTCCAACCAGGATGATGCTTTTCAAGATGGATAGGAGGAACTCGATTCCCAATCTGACGAGGGAGGTCAAACCAACCCCGTTACTATCCCTCCTACCCAATCCTTCTAGGCCAACCTATTGCTTGTCACCGCTCCCTTTTTCATCATGCCTATGCTCCCCCAACCTGCAACTACAACTGCAATGGGTAGCCATGTCACCTTCTCGGTGTATCAACACCCTTATTCCCCTGTTTCATTTGTAGCAACTATGCCTCTACAAACTATTCAGAAGCCCATTTCTGTAGTGCATCACACACAAATCATGGCTACCCTACCACATATTCATGTTGTTTCTACTTCACAGTCATAGGTAACTTCCGTTTCGATTCCTACGTTCACATCTGTTCCATCCACCGCGGCGGGCTCAGACCCGTCCACATGGTGGACCCCATTCACTTCTTCGCCTATTTCACAATTGTCATAGATGTCTCATTATGTTTGCCCTCAGACCTACCAAACCCCGTAAATGGTACAACCCAACATGGGGCTATGGTCTATTCCACCAAAAAAACAAGTAGTCTATCTGGCGGCTCAAACCGTGGTTGCTACTCCAACAGCACCACCTGCCAGGTGGTGGATAGTGCAAGCAGCACCTTTCATGGGGGCTATCCCAATGGTACCGCTAATGGTTCACACCGCCATCCCTGCCATTCCACAAATGGGAACTACCTCGGTAGTTCCCCAATGACCTACACCATTGCAGGGTTTGGATCAAGAGTTCCATCTTATCCAGACCCTCACTGAGGAAATCAAACGCCTTAAGGCTATTAGGACTGATATAGTAAAAGTCATGAACTTTTACCAAGATAACCCCATCAACCCTACAATCCCTGCTCTGACGTTACCCCCAGGGATGTCTCTCCCACACTTCATGAAGTATGATGGGGAGGGGGATCCCAATGCACATCTAATTATCTTTAGGTTTGAGTCTCTCCTGTTACAACAATGGCTGTACACGATCATTTGTGTCTTTTCCATGTCCCTAGCCAGGAGAGCCTTAGATTGGTATCGCGCACTACCATGCTCATCCATTTCAACTTTAGAGGTGCTTCTGACCCAATTCATGACACGCTTCAAGTATAACTTGAAGCCAGAAATCACGCTGGACCAGCTGATGAGCATGAAGTAGGAGCCTTTGGAATCAGTCCAGAAGTTCATCCAACGATGGAGCGTGACCCTTAACAAAATCTACGAGTCCATTGCGGAGGCCTACTTGCTGGTTGTATTTAAGGGTGTAGTGAATAACTTTATCAAGTCTAAACTATACTATCTTGCCCCTTGCACTCTTAGTCAAGCCTTTTCTCAAACTAAGAGTATACAGGATGCGATTGAGGAAAGCAAAGACCTGGCCTATGTTTCTTACAGAAACACTTTCACAAAGAAGGACAAGGGTAAAGCCCCAACAACCATAGTGGCCACTGTGGCAACCAAGGCCAAGCCCAGACCTAGTAACAACGGTAACAAGAGCAACAAGAAACCAGTTGTACCCATAGCTAACCCCATGCCCAAGTAGGGCAACATGTCACAACCTCCAGTACCCACACCTGAGACATCTGCGCAACCCAAAACGATCTTTGAGTGTAAAGATTTCCCAAAGTACACCCCACTGCCTCTCAAGCCTTCAGAACTTCTGAAGCAGCTATTGGCAGTAGGGCACATGCAATATAAGCAAATGTTCAAAGATGGAATCAGGAGACATCAATGCTATTACAAGCTCCTTTGGAACCCCTCTTTGGCCTTTCCCAATGAGCCCCCAGTTCCTAAGGGTTTCAAACTAGACAGGTTTTGTGACTATCACCAATAGTGTGGTCACAACATGGATTACTGTCTGGCATTGCAGGATGATATCCAGAGATTGATCGACTAGGGAAAACTGGTGTTGGATGAAAGAAACCCAGTACATCCCAAAAACCAATGTATGCATGTCTACACAGACCCCCTCAACGCCAACAATGTTAGTTACGTCATCAATGCCATCAACATTGACAATGATCCTAGGCCACCCCAGTAGCCATTCATGGTTTGCGTGCCTCAGCATAGTGCACCAGCAACACCACTGGCTGGCTGAGGCTCGCAATAGTCATTCATCTGGAGAATCTCTCCATAGGCATCCATCTCTTGTCACTTGTTAACAAAATCGCACTACCCTATGTGTTAGCATGGTTAGCTCCTTTTATCATCAACGGGCCAATCTGTTCGATAGCCCCCGCCTTGCATAAGACAGCTGAACAACCTTCTCATCCTAAAAAATGAGAAGTGCATTTCGCAGGTGAGGCGTTGAAGGGGAATGCCACCCAAGGCATTCCCAAGCCTACGTCTTTGCCCCCTACGTCTATCACCTCATCACCAAAAATAAACGTAGCTATAACAGCACAATCCGTGCCACCCTGCCAGAAAGGATCTAAACCTAGATCCGAAGTTTCCCTTCCTTAGGAAATTCATCTTCTAGGATGATTCGAAGAAGAGGAAAGCACCAAATAGGAGGGTGGCCAAAATCTTTTGGATTCCTTCACTCAGGTCAAATAGGCTCTAAAATAGAGAATCACTACATTGAGCCTGTACGACCTAATCATGACGTCTGTCCCACATCATGAGGCTCTGATCCACATGTTGACAACAATTTTGATCAATGAAGACATGCCAATGGAAGAGAAAGCAATCCACTTGGTCATGCTTCCCTTTGCACCCATAGAGCCTAAGCCATCCCGATTGACTTTCAACAATGACACCATTAGGGAAGATCCCAAGAGGGATCAGGTGACCATGGCACCCATTTTCATCATAATTTGGGTCAGCCAAAACTAGATCTGAAGGGTACACATTGATGATGGGGTTGTCATGAATGTCATCCCCTTCCCTATTATGGAAAAATTGGGTTTTGTCGACCAGATCAAACCCACAACGATGTCATGCCTGAGGTTGTTCAACGGGGCACACGTCTTGGTAAAAGGCACAGTTCACATAGACATCGTAGTAGGGGACTAGTTCCCCACAAATGCAAAGTTCATCATGGTTCAAGAAATGCCTGAGTTTAACCTAATCTTGGGGAGATCATGGTTAGCACAACTTAGGGTTGTCTCCTCATCCATACATCAAGAAATCCACCTACCATACATGGGAAGGGAGGTGGTGATCCATGATGACAAAGTAGCAACACAAGCTATTAGTAATGTAGACATGGATCAGGGTTCAGAGGTCATACCCTTTGAGAATGAAGCACCTACTCATCTGCACATTAACCACTCAGTGGGAGAATCAGCCCAACAGGCCGATCTCCAAAATGAAAGCGTATGGGTTGAGTTGTCCTTCCAAGCGGGGGACAATGATGTGAACGAAGGCCCTAGCAAAACACCTGAGCCTTATGTTCCACTCAACCCATAGTGGGTCAAGAAGTAGCTAAGCATAGTGTAACAACCCCACTTCTTTCTGCCCAGTTGCCATCCCTTGTATGTTCACCGCTTTTTGCTTTGTTAACATACCATCCTTTTTCCATGCTACGCTATGGCCTGAAATGGCCTAAAACTATGCTACGCTATGGCCCAAAATGGCGTAAAACTAGCAATCGCCCAAAATGGCCTAAAACTAGCATAAGTTACTAGTTAGCCATTGTTCAAGTTGTTAACATATCATCTGTTTGCCATGTTACGCAAAGGCCCGAAATGGCCTAAAACTAGCAATGGCCCAAAATGGCCTAAAACTAGCACATGAAGGCATGAACATTTTATACAAAACGCAACACATATGCAATGCACAAGTTAGCGCAGAATCAGTTTCTATTTCAAAAAATCCTCTTTGCTTTATTCAAAACTGTTTTCTTTTAAACAATGTTTGCAAAATTTGTTACACAAAAATTCAAAATTTCAAAAAACAAATCCCATGCTATCATGGGTTTTCTTTATTCGCATCATCTTTGTCTTTCGTTTCTACATCATTTCCTTTCACATCGTCTTTCCTTGCATTGTCCTCTACTGATTCTTCATTCCTTCCCTCTACGGGCCCTGCACCCTCATCTGGAGCCTGCATCATAGGGGTGAAGCAGTCAGCTAGGGCAACAAATGCAAACTACAATAGAGCATAAGCATTAACACGGTAGAAAGTGACTAACCTAAGAAGGGCCTGCATCCATCTCAAAGGGTATCTAGTCTAAACCAAGCTCGAGACAACACTAGACCTCCTCTGCTATGATGTCCAGCCAACACCTATTGCTTGGTTTAGCATCTGCAATAGCTCTCTCCCTTTCGGCGGTTGTCCACCTTGGTGGTCCCGGAGAAAAGGAGACGATTGTGGTCTCTCCTATGGGAAGGTCCACTTTCAAGTCAAGAGATTCCGTAAACTTTACCTACTCCTTGAACTTGGCATAGGCCTTAGAAGCATCAATAGAATTTATGAATGTTTCATATGTAAACGCCTCCATAGTAGTGTCCCTGTACAGTTTATGATGGGTGGCATTTTCCTATTTATACATGTGTTTATGGTTTTTTTGGGACATTCCACATTCATAAACCTTGGTGCTGAAGTCTTTCAAATCTTGACACTTCTAGGCTAGAAAGTCCATTTTCATTCATTGTTCTATTATGTTGGGGGTAGTCTCGATGTTATGATGCGCAACTGTCCAAAACCTGGCATAGTCTATCACAGTCGTGCGCCAGTCCTCATTATTAGTGTCACGGGCTATGAGGAACTCATTCCTCGACTTGAGATCCTCCACCTCGGCGCTTAGGTTGACCTTCTCTTACTCAGCTTTCTAGACACATTTCCACAGGTCCTCGTTGACGCGCTTATACTCCCACAAAGAGCGTGCCAAGTGCAAAGTGCATTTGTAAGCTTCATCGTACGCGTGATGAGACACCTCGGTCACTTCAAGCAGGAATGTAGGCATGTTATCGACTTTCAAAGACCATGTCGAGTCCCATTTGAGCCGAGAGGTTGCCATGACACAAAAGAGAGTAACAATCAAATTAGCATAGCAAGATTAGAAAACTCAAGAAGCTATAGCATAGCAACATGAGGGAACCTGACACTACTACTTACCCATGTTAGGGTCCACCTGCTGAAGGCGACTGACCATGTCATCAATGATTCCTTGCATATATGTAAATTTATCAGGGATCTCGGCCCATGACTTCGCACGAATCGGAGAGGGTCCTGCAGCATCAACAGTAGCGCCTGTCACATGACTAAACATATCAGCAATGGTCGAAAAGGGGTTGTGACAAGGTAGACATATTGCCAAACTCACCAGCATCCGATTGCGGTCTCCCTTCCTGTTGATGCAAGATGATGGTGGTAGCCTTGGTAGAGGTTGTTGCCAAGTCTGTACGGACCTCTTCCTCATGTGCTGATTCCTTTCCTTCTAAGGAGGCTCCTCTTCATTAGTAGGAGGATTCTCCCTAATAACAAGATCTTTCACCTTAGCGACAGGGGTTCTTCCCTTATGGACTGTGGCCCTTTCTTCTCAGACTGGGGCCTCCGTGTCTTTATTCGTCGCACCCGTCTTAGGGGCCAACACCTCTTCATCACCTTCTTCTTCTTTTTCTTCTTCCTCTACTAGCAAAGAAACATGTTTGCATTAGTCCAAAACAAGTTAGCTTCAAGCAAGTGCTATGCTACGCTACACTACATAGCGTAGCATAACGTAGTAGACAATAACAAAGTAACCATTAGACAAAAGCATTTACCAATGTGGGGTTGTGTCCTCTACAGTTTAAGCTGCAGTCTCCACCCCTCCTCTTCCTCCACATGAAGGGTTTCCTTAGCTGAGGGAGGCCTCTTCTGCTGCAACTTTTTGGGCACAATCTTGGCTTTGAGATGTTCCCCCCGCGACATGCTACCAACTATAGCAGGGGGCATCTCTCCTATGTTGTCCTGGCCATAAACATTGGGAGCTACCCGATCCTTAGTCATCATAGAAAATGACTCCCCAATTATTTATGGGGGATCTTAGGCTTGTGTGGTCCGGACGATCTAGCGAATCCACGGTTTGGAAATTTGGTTGCAATTTTGCATGACCCAAACTCCATTCTCATAAACCACCAGGAACTCCACGAAGTGCTTTAGATAGGCTATGTAGAAGGCATAATGTATGTTGGAATAGGACTCCAATTTTTGGCGGAGTCCCAAAATTTTGGTCTACAAGCCTTTACATAGAAAGCTAGCCCAACCCCCTCTTCCATGACCTCACGCATTATCCAGGCCTGCTCAATCCCCAGGACCTTCCCTTGGGTAAGCAGTTGGGGGAATGCGCAAGCATGGAAGACAGGGTAAATATCCTTGGCGGGTCCATCTTTAATCTTCTCCATGGGAAACCCCTTTTGCTCCTTAGTAAGCCCCAACCACTCTTGGATGTCCTTCTTCTAAAGGGACAACTCCTTCTTGCCTTTTGACCCTATGAGAGCGCCATCGGTAGAGACACCGAATAGGTCCACAAATAGTTGGTCATTGATTTCAATGACCACCCATACACCCTGTATGCACGTACAGAGGCAGCCCACCTTTTTGGAAAAGGTGTTGACTAGGGAGAGCATCTCGGTGGCAGGAATGCCCGGATGTGAGGCCAAGAAGAGATCCATAAGCCTAGCCTTCTAGATGTTCTGGACCAAGGAGTCCGAAGCTGCATGGTTTATCCACCGTTGGCTCGCCTCTACTTCACCGTATTTGAAGTAGATATTTGCCCCTTGTGTCTCAGCGGTTACCACCGTCACCTCCTAGGGCTTCTTTGCCCCTACAATAGTTTGACAAAAATTTTTAGCATAAAAACGTAGAAAATACAAAGATTGTAAAGGCACTTAAGCATGCGACACTTACTGTTCAGCCTACCAGGTATGTATGGTAATGGGAATGGTGGAAGTTTAACCAGAACTTGTTCAACCATGATCGGTTTGAAGGGTTCTACCCACTCCTCATCTAGCCAAGCCTGCCCCTTGCACTGATTGTAGGGAATAGAATATATGCCTGGGTAGGTGTGGTATTCACCCCTACATTGACCAATCACACCCACCCGCAGGTTCTCAGAAGAAGAGAACTGATGTAGGGCTATCTGTGCTATTGCCAATAGACCCAGTAGGTCGTGAACCCCATCCTTGTTGATGAAGAACCTAGTAACAAATGCATATTGTTAGTATTAGGCTAATATGGCCAGTGTCACACAAACATAGTAGAACAAGGCTGCAAAACTCACCTGCCAGCATAGTAGACAGTTCCCTGAGGATTTTGGAAGTATGTCACCATATAACATGCAAAGAATAATGTGTTGTAATGGTGGTAGCAACTGTACAAAAGCATCTCCCAGATCCAAGGAAAATGCCTTAACCCTATTGGATGCTGACAGGATCCTTCTCCCTGCCTACTCATGATTGCCCCGTCGGTTAGAAACCTCAGAATGCCCTGACTTGTCCCAGGCAAAATGGCTTCTGTTATGCCAGCTGCCTCCTCCTCCTCTAGGGATGAACAAATGATCAGACTGAAGTGGTCGAGGAGGAATTGTACGAAGTCCTATGCCCCTTTCCTAAACCAGACCCCCCGCTCTCCCACACGTATTTGAAAAGGAGGGGCATTGGCCACAGGTTTGCTCACATGACATAGGACCCCTCTAATTTCTAAGATAATCAGGATTCGCCTTAGCCCCATCTTGTGCAACATAACCAGAAAGTATTAGCATCATGTCTAAGTTCAATACGCATTCAACGTAGCAACACCTAACAGTTCATGCATATAGCATAGCATAACACTCTTCTCGCGCATAGCGTAGCGAGAACATGAAAGTGCTAGCATAGCGAAAATAGCCTAGCGTAGCCATAGAGTAATTAACCCTAACAGGGTGATTAACAATACACCCTGAGAGAACACATGTCGCACTATCACATCACACATGGCCCAACCCTCCTCAAGGTATTATGTCACTCCATTCGAAGATCAAGCAACTTAAGCTGCATAAACCCCCACGGTTATGACAATCGCAGCGGTGACGCTTCAAGCCACCTTACATGCAACAATGGCATAACGTTTATGCACTTTCCCTAGCCAAGATGGAAACAACAGCGATGCAAAGGCCAAAACAATGCAATGACAGAAAACAAAAATGGCTAAAACTAAGATACAAAATGAAGGGGCAAAAACAAGAAATGATAACAGAGTCGCGAAAAAGTAGAAGATGCATAGTAACTTACTAGGTCAATGGTGTGTCCTTCTGCTCCATGCCCTAGGGTTTTTTTGGTACATTTTGGCCATTTCATGGAGCAGGGATGCATTGTGTTTGGTATCCATACCATAATATATATTTCTCAAGAGTAACTGACTTTGTAATTGATGAAATATATGGAAATATATCAACAGTAGTTTGCAGAACAGAGAATTTCTCAGCAAAAATTGTTGTGATGCCTGTTGGTATAACAACAATTTAAATGAATCATTTTTTTTAGCACAGTTCTGCAGCAAAGGGAGGAATTTGTTAATGTTTTAAATTTGAGGGTAGTTGATGTGCTTTCTTAAGACTATGGCTTGACAAGAGATTTCTGGTGGAGGAGTATGAAAATATAGCATTTGATGTTGCTTAGTTAAGTTTACAGAGGTTGATTGAACAATCATGTTTGCAGCATCAATCTTGATGAAATCCAGGACCGCCATCTTCCTATTGACACAAAAAAAATAAGATAGCTAAGTAGGGATGTTTCTTGCAAATTTAGAAGAATGCTACTCTACGAAGAGGTTCTGCAATATTAATTTTTACCATCTCAACCGCGATTCATTCCTCAGTTCTTCGCCAGTATGCAGCAATAATTTTGAGCTATAGTGGCATCAGCAATGAACCCATGTATGGGCTAGAAGAGAAGACTTCAGGCCAGGCCAAACCCTTGCCCCACAGCGCGTGGGCGGAAGATCAGCAACGGGCGGGTACATCCTCATCGTCTGCAAATGCTGGAGTGATGCGGCATCAAATATCAGCTGCTGACTACGTTCTCGCAAGAGTTTCACCATTGAAATCCAAAAGATTCAAGTGCCTTCATCAGAGAGACTTTGATTTCTTCCACGGCCACGATGGAATGCTGCAACACCGATTTTTCTATGAAAATCCTCAAAAACGCAGGAAGCCCTAAATTTTGGCGGCAAAACCAAAATTCAAACCCTCAGTTTGGGGAACATTTTTCTTGGCATGAAGAAGAAAAAAACACAAAAAAAAATACTTCTCCTCCAGCGCGCGACGATCGAATTTTTGTTACAGAGATTTCTTGCATGGAGGCAGTTTGAATCCGCGGTTTGCTGTGCTACATTCCGAATTTTACACAAACATGTGTCATTCCTTGCAGGTTCTGGGCAGAGATAAACGAAAGAACGTTGCCCTGGAACAGCAAAGAAACCTCCAGCACGCGATTTGCAGGGAAAAGAAGATAACCATTTCACCACTTTGCCGAAAATCATTCTCAAAATTAACTAATATATATTCACAATATGAGGTGCTCATCGTATGAAGTCTTAGAGACCTTCTATAATTCATCCAAGTTGTGAAATAGATCATTTACTACCATTTAAATTTGCAATATTGGTTATCTTGTTCAAGGTCACATTACATTGAAGTGTTTACATTAAAATCACATTACATATATTTGGATATATATGTATGAAGTGAGTTTGTAACGATAGCTTATATCTCCATATATTTTAGGAATTGTGTTTTAAATATTCCATGATATTGTAACTACATGAGACCACTTGTCCATTGTAGCTTTTTTATCTCTTTTATGGTTGCAACCACCCAAGATATTTTGTAACTTACCCAGCTTGTTGGGCAAGTAATCTCCTAGCTTGTTGGGCAAGTAATTTTCTGATTGGATAGTCCAATTACTTGGGAGAAAAGCTAGGTGAGATATTTTTGAGATATTTTTGGAAGTTGTAACTTACCCAACTACCTTAGACCCTATAAAAAGGCTTCAAGGGTCAAGGAGGAGGGGGGACATCAAGGAGCATCATCATCAAGACATTGGAAAGCATCATCATCACACTTGGAAGATTTGTAAAGAAGATGTCTTGCAAGATGGCTTGCTAGAATAAAGATTTCAGCCTCTTTGTCATGGTCCTGTGAGTTATGCATTTCATTTTTTGTTTTGTTTAAATTGCTTAGCTAGTGGTTTAGATAGTATCATCCTTGGCAAGTAATTTTGGGATTTTTAGATTGCTTTTATTGTTCTTGTTGCCCAATAGGAATTTCTGTTAGAATTTTGCAATAGAAGTGCTAGTGAATGAAAGCCTTAAGAGAATTTTAGTAGTAAATTTCGTTATTGTGCAATGTTTGGGAACTGCTATTGGGTTGTTGAAAGAGAGCCTCTATTTGTAGTCACGCCGTGGAACAATCTAGTAGTCAAGAGGGTTCAGAAAATCTTTGGTATTTTGATGGGACCAGAATAACTTCTTTATCTTTAAAGTGATTTTCCGATTTATTTCAATTAGAAATTGTCAAGTCTTTTAAAGGTTCTATTTGAATGCAATCGATGGCATCTATTGTCTAGTCAAAGTGGAGTCTCGTACGTGGTAGTTTACGCAGCGATTTTTGGTAGCACAATAGGATTGTCTTGAGGATATTGCTTGGTTGAGCCTTGGAAGTTTGAACAATTCGTAGATATTGAATTTGGGATAGCTTTATTGCGAAGTGTTTACTCGTGTCATTTTACCTTGTTTAAATATTTGAGATTCACACAACTCTGCTTTCTTTTCTTTTCTGTCTATTTCCATTGAATCTTACTCTATTTCTAGTTTTCTTGTGGAACTATCTCTCTCTCTCTGGGGAAAATTAGGAGTAGATTTGCAGATTTTTGCTCAAATGTTTATGTAAAATTTTATTTGTTAGAAGTAGGTATTATAGGGACCGCGTAGACTAGGTAGTTGAACAAAAAAGGAAACTTTCAATAACTCATAGTATTGGACAAAGTTGGCTGAATCTCTTTAAAGTAAAGTCATTTTTAGTTCACACACAACGAAATTGTCACATTTCATACAACCGCACGCCGCAACAGCACACACACATACTCACATTAACTACTGAGTCTATTTGGAGGTATCTGGGCCTTGGTGTAGCCAGAGAGCAGCGGGCACCTAAATCATGTTCGAGGACACTCGTTGGCGGTCGCGTCCCAAACGGTCGCCAACAGTTCTTTTGGCGCTAGAAAGAGGGCTGAAAATTAAGCCTCTAGGTTCATAAGCCTTATACTTTTAGTACATCAACAATTATTTGTAAGGCTTAAGAATTAGATACTATTTTCAGTTCATGACCAAGAATACTGATAGTTTGGAAAGTTTCAAAGTTTCAAAAGATATTCTAGATTCAAAGACTAATTCTTCATCAGAAGAAGAAGAAAAGAAAGATTTTGAATTGGGAACAAGTAGTGGAGTGAAAACTAGAAGATCAAGAAGATCTCCAATTATCTCTAGTTTGTCAATTCATAAGAGAAGATCTAGAAAGTCTAAGAGTTTAGCATTACAAAGGAATAGGATGGCAAATCCATGGCAAGGAGTTACACCATTAGGATTTCAAAACTACAATGATATTCCTAAGGTAGTTTACAAATATTTTCCTAATCCTTTCATTCCTGGAAAAGCTTATTTAGCTGAAGAATATATTCACATGTTTGAGTTAGCTTTAGCTCATGCAAATATTCAACATCAAGATAAAGCTTGTAGATTGTTTGTATCAAATCTAAAGGATATGGCTCAGATTTGGTATTCAAACTTACCAAGCAATAATATTACAAGTTGGGATGATATGAAGAATCTTTTCATAGCCCAGTTTGGTAATTAGTTAGATCAACAACAACTATACTATGGGCTAATGCAAGCTAAGCAAGGAGTTAAAGAGTCAATTAGAGATTTCAACATCAAGTTTCAACGAATTTGTAGACTCTTTCAAAGACAATATAAGCCATCAGACGAAATGCTTAAAGAAACTTATCTTAAGGCTATCAATCCCAACATTTCAATTTGGTTAAGGAGAACTCCAAACTTAACTACACTAAACGACTACTTTAGTGAAGCTATACAGTTAGAAAAATAGTTAAACTTGAATCCTGAGGAAAATATTGCGATTCCAAAAAGAGAAGAAAAAGTTATAATTCCTATGCAAGATTTTACTCAATTCAAAGCTTTACCAGGTCCATCTCACGTTAAAAAAGAGCAAGAACATGAAAAGGTAGGATCTGAAAAAGGGCAATTAATGAGAGATATGTCCAACAAAATCGTGAAGCTTGAAAAAGCATTGGCAAGAGTTAATATCAAGGAAGAAAAGAAATATAGAAAGCATAAACATCAAGACACTAAGTTAGTAGAAGATAAGGATGAAAGTGATCTTATTATGTCCAACTTTCTTGATATTGAATCTGATAATGAGTTATCTATTGTTCATTATGCGAGTAAATCTTCAAGCAATGGATCTAGTGATACTTCTTCTCTATCAAGTTCTGAAGAAGATATGTCTTCAGATGAGGAATGTAATAACAATGAGGAAAATGGATATAGTCTTCGATCTAAGGAAAGACTAACTACTTCTAGACCCCCAAATGTTATTACTGATCCATCTACTAAGAGAAAAGCTTTTGAGCCAAGTAGAAGGGATAAGAATAAAGGTAAAGACAATCAAGTGGAGCAAAGCACTCCAAATCAGTCTTTCAACAAATGGATAAAGAGATCAAGCTTCATTGGTGATGGAGAATATGATTTGATAGAAGACCTTAAACATGTCAAAGCCAATATTAGCCTCTATCAGTTGCTTCAAATAGGAGATCAGCAAAGAAAGGCTTTAGAATTCATTAAAGGTAAAAGGAGAGCTAGAGAATCAGAGTTAAGTTATGTGTCTAACAATGATGAGAAATTAAAGACTTCATATGATAAGGAAGCTCCTCCTTTCCTTTTGACAATGAAATTAAAGGATAAATTCTTACACAATTGTTTGGTTGATTCTGGAGCTACGTCTACTATAATGCCATTGTCTATATGTAAGAAACTTGGTTTGATTCCTGAAAAATCAAATAAAAAGATTGTTCAAGTGGATAAAAGTAGAGTGAAGATTGTGGGTCAATTACCAAATGTTCTATTGGAAATTGCTTCTGAACCCCGCATTAGAAGTAGAGTAACTATTCAAGTGGCAGACATACCAGATTCACATAGTCTCTTATTGAGTAGAAGTTGGAGCAAGAATTTCTCAGGTTACATATCAACAGATTATTCTCACATGTGGTTACCTTGGAAAGGAGAACCAAATCAAATATACATCTATAGTGAACCTATGATGATAGATAACATTACTTCAAATGGAAGAAGTAAAATAGTGGAAAAAGGAGGTGTTGAAAACAAAATTTGTACACTTCAAGAAAGTTATAGTCCTGAAAAAGAACAATCAAAGCAAAAGGATAAATGGGAGTTATACTTTAATAGTTCCTGTAATTCAAAAGGTGTAGGAGTTGGAATAGTTATATTCAAGAATGATACACCTAAAATTCTCAAGGCAATTCATCTATCTTTTCCTTGTACTAATAACAAGGCTAAGTATGAAGCTTTATGCATTGGTATGAGAATATCTTTAGACAAAAAGATCAAAGAAATCACTATTAAAGGAGACTCAAGATTAGTTTGTGAGCAAGTAAAAGGTAACTGAGTTGTAAAGAGCTCATTCTTAAGACCTTATAAGCAACTTGCTTGTAAGATGTTAGATTAGTTTCAATATTGCCAAATAGAGCATGTAAATAGAGCAGAGAATCTTATGGCAGACTATTTAGCAAAAGAAGCTTCAACATTGGATATGAAAATATTAAGAGGTTACAAAGATGTCATGATTGAGGAAGAACATCAGCCATCCGTACCAGATAATATAATGCATTTACAAGTATTTGAAGATGATGATCAAGTACTAAGATTTATGAAAAATAAACAAGAATTTGAGGGTCAAGTAATACCCAAAACGTCTTTAAATTCAAAAGCTAATTTCATTCCAAAGAGGATGATTGATTTAGAACATGAGTTCAAGAAAAATTTACTTACTGGAAAGGACATACAAAACCCAAGTAGTCAAGCTTTTGTGGCAGTGAATTTTGGATTAAACAATGCACCGAAGATGTTAAATGTTACAAAGGAAAGTGATTCACATTTCAAGCAAGAGTTGTTAACATGTCTAAGAAGTAATTTGGACAATTTTTCTTGGTCTTATGATGATCTTAAAGCTTTTCGGCAAGATGTGATGACGCATAAGATTCCTTTAATGGAAGGTTGCAAAATAGTCAAGCAAAAACAAAGGAAGTTTAATCCATCGTTTGAACCAGCTATGGAAGCCGAAATCAAAAAGTTGTTGCAAGAACAAATCATATATCCAGTACGATATTCGACATGGCTTGCTAACCTTGTCCCAGTAAGAAAGAAAAATGGTGATATACGACTCTATGTAGACTTTAGAAATCTAAATGATGCTTCAAAGAAAGATAAGTATCCACTTTCGAGAATTGATGAGATGCTTATTAAAGTCTCAAGTTGCCAAGTATATTCCTTCCTAGAC
>MNCI01027262.1:1387949-1412467 GCA_015680685.1 Gnetum montanum | reverse complement strand
CTTAGCTAGTGGTTTAGATAGTATCATCCTTGGCAAGTAATTTTGGGATTTTTAGATTGCTTTTATTGTTCTTTTTGCCCAATAGGAATTTCTGTTAGAATTTTGCCATAGAAGTGCTAGTGAATGAAAGCCTTAAGAGCATTTTAGTAGTAAATTTTGTTATTGTGCAACGTTTGGGAACTGCTATTGGGTTGTTGAAAGAGAGCCTCTGTTTGTAGTCACGCCGTGGAACAATCTAGTAGTCAAGAGGGTTCAGAAAATCTTTGGTATTTTGATGGGACCAGAATAGCTTCTTTATCTTTAAAGTGATTTTCCGATTTATTTCAATCAAAAATTGTCAAGTCTTTTAAAGGTTCTATTTGAATGCAATCGATGGCATCTATTGTCTAGTCAAAGTGGAGTCTCGTACGTGGTAGTTTACGCAGCGATTTTTGGTAGCACAATAGGATTGTCTTGAGGATATTGCTTGGTTGAGCCTTGGAAGTTTGAACAATTCGTAGATATTGAATTTGGGATAGCTTTATTGCGAAGTGTTTACTCGTGTCATTTTACCTTGTTTAAATATTTGAGATTCACACAACTCTGCTTTCTTTTCTTTTCTGTCTATTTCCATTGAATCTTGCTCTATTTCTAGTTTTCTTATGGAACTATCTCTCTCTCTCTAGGGAAAATTAGAAGTAGATTTGCGGATTTGTGCTCAAATTTTTATGCAAAATTTTATTTGTTACAAGTAGGTATTATAGGGACCGCGTAGACTAGGTAGTTGAACAAAATAGGAAACTTTCAATAACTCATAGTACTGGACAAAGTTGGCTGAATGTCTTTAAAGTAAATTCATTTGTAGTTCACACACAAAGAAATTGACACATTTCATACAACCGCACGCCGCAACAGCACACACATACTCACATTAACTACTGAGTCTATTTGGAGGTATCTAGGCCTTGGTGTAGCCAGAGAGCAGCGGGCACCTAAATCCTGTTCGAGGACACTCGTTGGTGGTCGCGTCCCAAACGGTCGCCAACAGGTTTGCTTCACCTCCTCAACCTTTGCAAGTTCCAAATGTGTGTGTTCCTTCATTGGAGCCATTGTCCTGCTTGTAGATTTCGTTTCCTCATCGATGTGCAGAAAACCACCTTACTCGTCGTTAGCACAATCGCTTTGAAATCGCCTTGTGCTCTGAATATGGGCTCTGTGCTCTTACGGTGAGAATGACAAGTTTACTAGGGTTTAATCCCTATTTATCGCTATAATGGTAAATGGGAGAAACTTGTTGCTCTCTCTCTCCATTTAATGCAGAGTGCTCCGTACAGCGTAGCATGCTCACCACGACATCGTAGCACTATTAGCATTAAAACCTTGACATGCTTCAGGCTAATGACTTGCTTTCCCAAAAAATAAAAAAAAATCTTTTCAATTATCTCGGTCTAGAAAGACCTTAAACTAGCAATCGTAGCATAGTTGCACTCTTACAAGTCCGAAAAGACCTTAAACTAGCATGTTTCGATCTATTATATGCTCACAATCCACAATGACGCTAAACTAGCAACATCACATTTTCACATCAACAGTTTTACATTTCCTATTTTAGCAGCTCTACATCTCCATGGCATAACGGTCTGCCATGACTTTAAATCGGAAAAATTTTAATCTTTACAGCATACATCTCATCATTGCTTCGCAAGTTTTCGTCATACACAATTGCTACCAATAGGTGCCTCTTAACTAGGCTTTCATCTCATTTTGAGAGGTTAAGTGGAAAATGGAAATCCATCGCGACCTCTCCACACCTTTAGCCCTAGTAGATCCACATGGAAAGATCATAAGACAGTTGAACCCTGATCTGATCGACTGGGGATCAACCGCATCTAGCACTATAGCATCCTTAGAAACATCCCCAGACTAGCCTAAGCATATGATCTGAACCCTAGATTTGGAGGTCGGGGATGTAACTAAGGACCCTCTCGTCGAGACTTCTATGACCACGTCCAAGGGGGAAGTGAAAACATTAAAAATTAGCTCCCTCCTAGATACACAGATGCATGAAAACATAGCCAAAATTCTGCAAGACAACATCAAAGTCTCTGCATGGTCATACAGTGGCATGCTGGGTTTAGATCTAAGGATAATACAGCACAACATCGTCTTAGACCCATGCGTGAAGGCAATCAAGAAAAAGACTCGCAAAGTCAAACCATAAGTCACACTAGCCATGAGAGATGAAATCACCTAGCTATACCAAGCTAGTTTCATTCATGCAGTTGATTATTCGAAATGGGTGTCCAACATCGTCATAGTTTTCAAGAAAATGGGAGGAATACGAATCTGCATAGGCTTCCGGGATCTAAACAAAGAATGATTAAGGATGATTTTCCACTTGCAAGAATCAATCAACTCATCAACACTACGGTCAATCATGCCCTGCTATCCTTCATGGATGGCTTCTCCAGCTACAACCAAATTCACATCAACCCAAAGTATCAGCTAACAATAACCTTCATAACCCCATGGGGAACCTACCAGTGAGCCATGACCTACATCTTTAGTACCTACATCCTAGAAATGTTAAATGACTACATGGATGATATAGCAGTCAAGTCCTTAAATGTTGTTGATCATCCACACGATCTAGGCGTAGTCCTTAAATGTTGTCAAATGCATGATCTACGCCTTAATCCTAAGAAGTATGCCTTCGGTGTGAAACCCAGACGCATGTTAGGGTTCGTGGTGTCAAAGGCCGAAATAAGGATGGACCCTGATAAAGTTAAGACCATCGTCAACTTCGCACCCCCTACAAACCTTAAGGAGTTATGTAGCTTGCAAGGTAGGGTATAGATCATCCAAAGGTTTATAGCAAAGTTGATTGACAAGTTACACCCCATGCAACATCTTCTAAAGAAAGGGGTTGACTTCAAGTGGACAACCCAATGTCAACAAGCCTTTGATGACTTGAAAGAAGGTCTTTCGCACCTCCCAACGATGTATCTGCCACAAAGGGATAAGCCTTTCTTCATCTACCTTGCCATCTCTGACACATCTATCGCATCACTGCTATGTCAGAAATGAGACGATGGATCTAAGGTACTAGTGTATTACCTGAGTCATGCATTAATAGTACACAAGGAGAAATACAATGAAGTAGAGAGGCATTGCCGTGCACTAGTGTTTGCATTAAAAAAGTGGAGGCCCTATCTATTTCGCAGTATAGTCAACATCATTTGCAAAAGCAACACACTCCAGACTATCACCAACAACCTATATGAAAGTAGTAGGATAGCCCAGTGGAAAGCAATAACCGAGAAGTTCAACCTACGCTATGTAAGCCAGTCGTCGACCAAGGGTCAAGCCATAGCAACGCAATTTATGGCCTCACCCATCAATGACCATGCAACCATAGATCCTGAATTCCCAGACAAGCATGTTGACACTATCAACATCATTCCATCGCATCTCAAAGCCACTTTACACTTCGATGGTGCCTCAACCACGCAAGGAGGTAGTGCAACCTCCATCGTTATGTTTCCCTATGGGGAAATGCACCCGTTTTCTTATCGTTTTGCATTCCCTTGCACCAACAATGTGGCAACGTGTGAGGGGCTACTCAGAGGCCTCTCAGCTGCCCAAGCACTACACATATAAAATTTGTCAATCTGCGGTGATTTACAACTAGTTGTGAGTCAAATCACTAGGGTCTACGCCTGCAAAGCTACGCACCTACAACCCTACTATGACCTAGCAAAAAGCATGCTTAAGCAATTTGAAACCATAGATGTGCAACATGTGTCATGCAATGAGAACATCGTGGTAGATGCCTTAGCCACCCTTGCATTAAACATCCCACCACACTCACTCGCAAGTCTGCCGATTGCGATTGTCAAATGTAATAAACCTATCACTTAGGCGGGACACATGGCCTCTATCAGTGCCACTAATACCCAGGAGTGGTACGCTAACATTAAATCCTACTTGTCACACAGTGAAACCCCAGGTGGACTGACATCTGCTCAGAGAGATGCAATCCGCAAGCATGCCTGATAATATACGCTCATGGGGAATGATGCCCTGTGTCGACGTTCTTACAATGGGATATTGCTAGCATGCATGGGTGGGAAGCAGGCGTAGAAGGTAGTTAATGAAGTGCATGAGGGGCTGTGTTGTGGAAACATAGCACCTAGGGCTATGACTGCAAAATGCATATGCCTAGGATACTATTGGCCCCACATGGAGTGCGACTGATTGTCAAAAGTCAAGACATGTGACACGTACTAGAGATACACAAATCTCATACAGGTCTCACCTACATACCTACATCCAACACAAATCATGTGGCCTTTCCAGCGATGGGGACTAGACCTCATAGGACCTATCACACCTAAGTCCTCCATAGGGCATAGCTTCATTATCACCGCTACTGAGTATTTTACTAAGTGGGTGGAAGACATTCCCTTGAGAAAAATGACGTCTTAGCAAATCTGCCATTTCATCTTGGACAACATCGTGACAAGGTTTGGGCTTCCAATGACTATTGTGACTGACAATGGGCCACAATTCAGTAGTACAGAAACTCGAACCTTCTGCAACAATCTAGGCATCAAGAAATCATTCTCCTCCCTATGCTACCCGTAGGCAAATGGACAAGTGAAGGCTACCAATAAATCCATCATCAACTTGCTAAAGCGGATGCTTAGCAATAGCAAGGATGCAGTGGCACGAGAAAATCCTCTACGTTGTATGGGCCTACAGAATGACATGTAGAACTGCAACAAGTAAGACTTCTTATAGCCTTATTTATGGATTTGAAGTTGTTTTGCCTCTTGAGTTGCAGGTACCATTACTCTGGATGATCCTCTCGAATGTCATAAGTGAAGCCCAGAACAACGAGTCATGGATCATCGACCTCGACTCAATAGACAAGGAGCACGCGTAGATGCTAAGATGCATAGAGCACTACTAGAGCAAGCAACAACAAAAGCACCATGCAGACCCACATTGACAGCCAATACAGAAGGGACACCTCATCCTCAAGAATGTCTGTGAGCATGTGAGCAAATTCTCAGCCAATTGGGAAGGCCCTTACATGGTCACTAAAGCCTTCGGGAATGGAGCCTTCAAGTTGGCAGACATGGAAAGCAATGAATTTGCCAACCCAGTGAATCACTCGTACCTCAAGCCGTACTACATCTGAAGCATGAAGACAATTAGCAGCATCTGCAATGACATTAAACTAGTAGCATCGAGCAATGTCCGCAATGATGTTAAACTAGTAGCATCGAGCAGCATCCGCAATGACATTAAACTAGCGACAATGAGCAATGTTCGCAATGACATGAAAATAGAAGCAACGAGCAGTGTCTACAATGACGTTAAACTAGTAGCAACGAGAAACTTCCATAATGACATTAAACTAGCAACAACAAGCAACATTCACTACGACATTAAACTGGCGATGACTGTCCGCTATGATGTTAAACTGGTGACGACCATCCACTACGACGTAAAACTGATACAACTAGTCCGCTGTCACTATAAACTGGCACAACGTGTCCGCTCTGACATTAAATTGGCTTATACGATCTGTTGGGACCTTAAACCAGCACAATAGTCTATTGGGACCCTAAACCAGTGCATGGTCTACCAAGACCTTAAACTGGGTTTGCGTCACATCCCTAGCATGCATCTACTCCAAGTACACATCGAACGAGCATGCGCAGTGCTAATGCACGAGTGGGACGTTGTAGCTCCAGAATGTAGTCCATGATGCAATGGGGAAACACTTTGGAATGTACGTGATGCCGCCATCCTTGGCATTGTGCTGATCCTCTGGAGATGTCGTATGACATTGCACTGGCCCTTCGAACCTACCGTCGCCATGGCCCATCGCCCAAATGGTAGCTCCTTGGTTAGTGCCTGCTGCTAGAGTTCTAGCACTATTGTGTCCTAGCCACAATATTGTTATCCTCCAACCCCCTACCAATGGTGTTCAGCTATGTGGTAGCTGATCCCATAGCTAAACTAAAAACGCATGTCCTTGGCAGGGATTCCAGAGCATTCGCACTCACAGCGATGCCTTGCTCCTCTAAGGCGAGTTCCTCCACGCCATCTGTAGTTATCAAGACCTTTGCCCTCACCGACCGAGGGCACATCTTGCCACAATAGCAAATGCTATAGTTTCATGAAGTGAGTGCCTCAACTAGCTTGACTACTCCAGAGTGGAAACTCCATGACATGTGTAACATAGCTCAGTGCATGGGAAACATCAGTGCGAATCCATGGTGTGTGTAACACAAGTTGTTGCATGGAAAGCATCTGTAGGTAGGTCGAAACCCTACATGGATGTAGCACAACTCATACTGGGAAAGACACCTATCCTACAGGAGGTCGAAGGTCAGTGAAGGAAAAGGTGAAAATGCAAATGACTCCCTCATGAGCACTCCGACGAGGGATTCAACTAAACCTCATCTTTGTCCTCCTCCTGTGCATCCTTCCTCCCTGATTTACCTTTTCACTCTAATGCAACACTCTCAAGCGTAGCCAAGCAACGTCCCGACGCTCAACAAGCAACAATGTTAGCATTTTATCTTTTGTGGTGTTTCTTATTCTTTGATAACGTCTATCGAGCCCATTCTCCAGACGTCGACAAAGAGGGACCAATGAAACACCCCAAAAATTCAAAGGCATGCTTACTTCAGCAGGCCTTACAATTCATGTAGCACTATGGTAGTTCTTCAGCAGGAGAACACTTCAAATTCATGCTGGCCAGTTCAGCAAATTTTATACTTTAGGTGTAAATAGGCTCTATGGATCATCCTACCTGTCCACCTAAGTAGTTTACCCAGCCAATAGCTTTCCCAAAAACAATGCATGGAGTCTTCAGTAGCACCTGGAATGCGTGAAATAGTTTCACAAGTTTTCTAAGTCACAAAGTCTACTATGCTATGCTACGCCTCGCTATGTAGCGTAGCAAGATTCATAAAATGAGTGTAGAACGAAGTGCTATGCTATGTTGTGCTACGCAGGGTAGCATAGTGTAGCAAAAGCTATGCGATCGATCCCCTTGCCTGACTTCAAGCCCTTCAGCAATGTCTCTTTCCATCAGAAAGCCACGGATCATGTCTACTCCTATGCTATGCTAAGCTACATTGTGCAGCGAGGTGTAGTAATTCTGGGGAAGAGACAGAAGGTAATTTAAGGGGAAGGATCAGCAAATTCATAGGTTCCGCAGTACGAAGGGCAAATTTTTTGTGACAGAGGCCAGTTGCTACGCTATGCTATGTAGTGTAGCATAGTGTAGTAAGTATGTACCGCATATGTGGCGGAATGCATGAAAAGATGCTACGCTACACCGAACATGTTATGCTACGAAGCACAACAAAGCATGACGGGTGGTTGTGCAACATCAATGCACTTCACCTAATTGAACCATTGGCACATGTCTCCAGACGCTGACGGTGCAATTACAGCATGGCAGGCTCACAGTTATGACATGGCAGGCTCATATTACAATAGTCCTGTAGGCCCAACGGTCATGCAGGCATGTGCAGCTCAGACAAGTCAATGTGGGACCAAGGAACGTGGCGTCCAAACTACCCATTTTGTGTGCCCTTAGCCCTATAAATACCCCAACGAGAAATGCTCGAAAGGTTGGTCCTAGATGCTCTTTGACAAAAAAAAGTAAGTTAGCATTGTAAACTTGAGCATTGTGAGCTCTCTGTTTGACACTGCAAATAGTTAGCATTCTCAGCTGGCATTTTATTCTACCCCTTTTCTTCCACCTTGGTAGAATTTTCGCATTGTCAGCTCTTGAGTGTGCACCCAAGCACATAGCTTTCTTACTCTACACGTCTTGGATACTCTCAAGATGTCTACACTCCTCAATGCTGTGCAATCGACTGTATCCATCTTGACAGAGAAAACTTGTAGCTTCGGAGTGGTGCATTTTTCTAAGTGCATTTTACTTTGTCTTCTACTTGTTATTGCATTTTACATTGCTTTCTGTTCCTTTCTCTTTTACATTTAAGCATTACTTCACACTATTAGCCTCATTTTCAAATCACACGTTGCAAAAGGCTACATAGATGTCGACTAAGTCCCTATCTGATTAACCAAACCATTTAGGGCACCTCGTATCTGTTCCATCTAGCATGACCCTCCCACGGATACGGGGTTAAGACTGTTCATGACCGTCAACCCCCCAGTGTTTCCATCTGCCGACATTTTCAATCACTACAAGGTAACCCCTATAAGTGGTGTTGGCTAGGCAGTCCACCACCCAGTGGGTGGTGCTATTGGGGCAGCTACCATTGATGGCATCATAGGGTTAGTTACCTGCCCAGTTGGTGGGGTAGCCCTCAACCCCGTGTTTGGCTACACCACATGTGGAACTTGATACACTTAGGGCTGCACATAATGTAACATTTGAGACAGTTGCATGGTAGGGAAAGCAGTCATTGCTATCCACCATGCTGTTGAGGTTAGGCCTACTACTGGTGGTGGGACAAATGTAGATGAGGGGACAAAAGCAGAACCCATGTGCCTAGTTGGCTAAGAGAGATCCGGGAAGTGCTACTATTGGGGTTTTTTGTTCCTCAACCTTCTACTTGCTAGTCTGCTTGCCAAAGCTAATCACCAGAAATCCAAATGCCAAAATCCCAATCTCCAATCGCAAGAAAGTCAAGTGAAAAAGCTAACCTTCAAAAGCCAACCCCTTGAACATTGTTCGTTGGGGTATTTATAGACCCTGGAGTGGCAGAGACATGTGGTTTGGATGCCATGTGTCCTAGGTCCCACATGGTATAAATTGTGAATGTGCCATACTGGTGTGTAGTGCTACGCTATAGTGTTATGCTGATGTGCTACGCTCCAATGTTACACTGGATATGAAACTTGCTAAGCTGTGACCATATCGTTCAAATTGCATGTGCCAAAATCTAGGGGACTACCATGTTTTCTACAAAAAATGCTGACAAATGCAAAGTGAAGCCTATGGTCTAGGACTACATCTTCCCTACTCTTGCAAGTAAGGTCAAGCATAGGGACAACTTTGGAAACCAACAGGGGGGTACAAAACAAAGCAAACTACTGATGTTGTCTATCGAGGAGATGTCGGAGTAGAAATGATCATCGCCAACACGTTATGGAGCTACAGGAGACGTTCTGATGCTTCTTTGCAAGTGTTATGCTATTTATGCTACTTAGTGTAGTGGAGTAGCATGAATGCCCACACACTATGCTATACTATGTTGCGTAGCATAGTAGCCAGTTTTGAGACAAATCTTGCCTTAAAACCAAAAATACCCCTCTGAGGCCTAGCTAGGCAAGTAACTTCAGCAATTGGCAACCTTTCTTTCCATGTTGAAAGGCCCTGGGACTTGCAGATTTCATCCTTGGGACACTTTTGGGCTTTGTGTTTTCACTATGTTGTGTAGTGTAGCATAGCGTAGCAGCCAATGTGACATGAATCCCTGCTTGGTTTGCAATGCCTTATCAAGAAACTTTGCTTGGGACCCGAGAACGAAGTGGGATAGGTGATCTTGGAGGTTAGAGCATGGCCAAGTGCAAACCTTTTGTAGGGAACTTGACGGAGGACCTTCATGCATTCTAACCCTGCTACGTTGTGCTACGCTGTGTAGTGTAGCACAACATAGCACCCAGTTTGGCTTGAATTTTGACTCACTTTACAAGCGTTTTTTCATGGGATGTTAGTCATGTCCTAGAGTGGTAGTAGAACAAGCACTTTTGATGGTCTCGACATGGGCAATTATGTTTACTTCGTCAAAGCAATCTAAGTGGAAGTCTTGCCACACTAGAACCCTACTATGCTGTGTAGCGTAGCACAACACAACATTCAAATGGCGATGATTTCAATGAAATATACCACATTTTCCTATGTCATGTCGATCATGCTTCAAGGATGAAGTGGAGAAGGTATCCTAGAGGGAGAAATCATTGTCAACTGTGTCTTTTACGCATGAATAGTCTCCACATGGCTTGCTACACTGTGCAATGTAGCGTAGTGTAGCAGGTCTCATACTTAGAAAACTTGCCAAACTATTTAGTCCATCTTGCACACTTTCAGCAACTCCTAGCATAGTCCCTCAGTAGATTGTTAAGTAGGTCATGTGTCAAGTTCGGCGAGCTAGAGAGTGTACCAAGCCTGTCAGCCTGGGAGATAGCACAGCAATTCATTTTGATCAATTAAGAAAATCATTAAATTACACAAGCACAACCACTTCGAGAATGCGTGTAACGCTTGGTAACCTAGTAACGATTAGCATTTGGTAATCCCAATACTGTTGCACTGGTTCAAGATGTGTACAACAAGTTGGAATGAATGCTGGTGTTAGGATTAGTTAGAACTTAATTAATGAGTAGTTAAGTTAAATTAGTCACTTTGTTACCTCTCTCCTTCCATACTAGCATAGGACATAAAAACATAAAAGCTATAGAAATCATATGCCTCAAGCTTACTTAACCATACAATCATGACATATAGGTAAGCTTGGGAAGACAATGATAAACCAACCCATCCTTCTTCCACAAGGGTGCATAAGCACTTAGTCCTTGGAATTTGACTAGATCATGCGTGAAACACTCATATTTGTATGGTTGAGTGTAGGGATACCTCACCGCTCATCATTGGTGTTCTTGTCAAGGACTTCGTTGTTTGTGTGCTAACTAGAACATAAGAAATCATTCACATCATATTAATGAACCCTTAGGGTTGATTGAGAAAATAATAAACAAGAATACATTACACACTGAATAGACAAGTATGTCTCCTTCTTCGTATGAAAGCACCTCACTGCTTAGGTTTGAAACAGGAAACAATCGGTGGCATAATACACATGACGTTGATCTGCCAGTCCCTCAACAAGTTTGAGTGGTATATATTCATCCCAATGAGTATATACCAAAATTTACCTTTATCCTCTCTCAGGATGAACAACTGTGTTGGCAATACTTAGAGGATAACATAGTGTTACCGCTTGATCGTTCAGTCCCAAGGATGCTTCTTTGTGCTCTCACATGAATTGGCATGCCACACTTACACACAGAATACATTGTGTAAGACCATGACTCAAGAGAATAGTGTTCCACAAAGACACAACATTAAAGGGACTTGCAACAGGAGAGACATCGTAAGTCTTTGAAGGGTAAGTGGTCCTAGGATGCCCCACATGTCTTAAGAAAAAATGAAGGTGGTGAACCTACCTTAGGCAGTCGCCCACACAATGATGTTCCTCCCCTTGACTTTGGCCAAGGGGTTGTGTATCAGGACCTTCATTCCACAAAGGGTCCGAAAAAGGTACACGAACTCATGATAAAGGTGGACATTCTGATCGTAGTCGCAATCAGGGCTGAGACGTCAAAAGAGAAGGTAGCAGACACCATCATGGTGATGGTTCTCCTTCTTCTTCACCTTCATCATCTCCTTCATCCTCTCCTTCAATATCTAGACGTGGTCATAAAGAAAAATACCATGGGGATAAAGGTAGGAAAAGTGGAATTCATAGAGAAGACAACTAGGAAAGGGGATGAGGGCACACTAGGGAGTCACAACATAAAAGAAGGGAGAGTAGGGAACAACATAGGAATCATAGACACCATGGATGAGACAATCATGATGAACCCCTACTTGCTACTTGAAGTATGTTAGACATAATTGAGGTTGTTAGAATTCCAACAAGGCACCAAAAAGATAGTAGGATCAAGAGATTAGATATGAACAACATCCCATGATTTGAAGGGGGATACAACGTTGATCCTCAGAATCATTTACAAGCATTCCATGATGTGTGTGCCTTACAGGACATAGAGAACGAATGGAAAAAACATAAGTTGTTCCCATGAACATTAGTTAAACAAGTGAAAAGCTGGTACCAGTATTTAGAATTGAAATCCATTCGTAGGTGGAGTACTATGTTGGAACTATTTAATGATAAGTACCAAATGTACTGTTGAGTTTTTAACTTACGAAAGCAAATCCAAGGTTGAAAACAAGCAGGACATGAACCCTTGGATGCTGCCATGGGCCAATACTATGCACTATTACATCATTGTCTTGGCCATGGTTATTCACAAAGGGATCAACTGTGCCATCTCGTGGATGGGCTTAGGCATGAAACAAGAAGAACCCTTGTGACTTATGCCAAAGGAAGATCATCCGAGCTTAGGTCCCATCAAATTCAAAGAATATTGGAGCAAGTTGCTAAGGAAGAAGGTGAGCTATGAAAGAGAGAAATTCNACTGTATGTGTTGAGTGCGGTGATTGGGTTGAAGAGGGCTCCAAAGTTTTGATTGATACTGAGGCATCTAAGGAATCAGCTACTTGTGATTGCAAGGGATTGGTTGGATTGATGGTTCTAAAGAAAGGTCTTTTCTTCATGTGGTTGTTGGAACCAATAGTAGGTTGAGAGTTAACAGCCATCATGGCATTACGTTGCTATGGTAGGGTAGGGATTTCAACTTGCATCATGGGAGTAGGTGATGGTGGAGCTATTGGTGGAAGAGATGTGGCCAGATGAGAAGGATGATATGCTTGTGGAATATCACCTCTAGAAGAGGGAGTCCCGTAATACTCGCAGGCTTAGTAGTGAGGTTGAGGAGTGACATGACCAGTAGAGTCACATGGAGAGATTGGTTGTTGCATGTAATATCCATATGGGTCAGGTTGCCCATAAGGATAATANCCACCACCAAGGAAATATTATCCTTATGGGCAACCTGACCCGTATGGATATTACATGCAACAACCAATCTCTCCATGTGACTCTACTGGTCATGTCACTCCTCAACCTCACTACTAAGCCTGCGAGTATTACGGGACTCCCTCTTCTAGAGGTGATATTCCACAAGCATATCATCCTTCTCATCTGGCCACATCTCTTCCACCAATAGCTCCACCATCACCTACTCCCATGATGCAAGTTGAAATCCCTACCCTACCATAGCAACGTAATGCCATGATGGCTGTTAACTCTCAACCTACTATTGGTTCCAACAACCACATGAAGAAAAGACCTTTCTTTAGAACCATCAATCCAACCAATCCCTTGCAATCACAAGTAGCTGATTCCTTAGATGCCTCAGTATCAATCAAAACTTTGGAGCCCTCTTCAACCCAATCACCGCACTCAACACATACAGTAATGCTAATACATGTTGTCATCGATTGGATTAAAGTTGGCCTCCTTCCCAGGAAATTCTCTAATCTTGGGAGTTCTCTGATATACTTACAAATCACTAGAAATATGCTATGAAAGGCTCTTTTGGATTCAGGTTCTAGTGTCAACTTGATTTCTCAAGAAATGTACAAGGCCTAAAACCTACCTCCATTGAAAAAGAGTAACATTTGTCTAGAGTTGGCCAACTAGTCCATCACTATCCCATTGGGACTGGTGGAAGACATTGTTATCACTATTTGTGGATGGTCGTACCTAGCTGACTTCCTAGTGATTCAGGTAAACAATGGTAAGGGAGACTTCCCAATCATAATGAGAAAATCATGGCTAAGCATCATTGATGCATGCTTAGGAATCCGTGATCTTTCCCTAGAAATATCAAAGGAAAATGCATTCGGAAAGATCAAGAGGAACAAAGTTCTATGCATCGCATACAGTGACATAGGGTGTAATTGCATGCAGAGGTCATGGTTTGTGCAAAGTTTAGCATTGCCTACATGCAATCAGTGTGCACAAGTGATTAACATACAAAGATGTTTGTATGCAGCAGCCACACGACAAGAAGACACCCAGTGGCTAACAACTGATTAAGAAAGCAGTTCACTCATATGCATGGAACCAACTGAGGATTTGACTTGTGCTTACATCAATAGCATAGATGCATTAGAGCAAGTCTACCACCAACTTCCAAGTATTAACCTTGAAAATATCAACTAGAGGAAGTTGGAAATCCCTAAGAAATTTATGCAGGAGCCCCTCAAGTTGAAATCATTACCCACTAGTATGGAAAACACATTCCTTAAAAATGAAAAACCAATAATTATCAATGCTAAGCTTGCTCCTCAATAGAAAGAAGAACTGTTGAAGGTAATAAATAAATGGTCGGAAGCCTTCACTTGGTCATATCCCAAATTAATTGGAATAGATCCTAGGATATGCCAACATAGAATTTACACTCATGCATCCATGAAGCCTCGAAGACAACCATAGAGACGATTGAACCCTAAGCTGAACCAAGTAGTTAAGCAAGTAATCAAACAGCTTCTCAAGGTTGGGTTCATATACCCTATTGCTAATAGAAAATGGGTTAGCCCATTAGTTTTTGTGCCTAAAAAGGGAGGCAAATGGAGGATGTGCATAGATTTCAGGCTACTAACTATGGAAACATTCAAAGGTCACTTTCCATTTCCATTTGTTGACCAAGTCTTAAACACCATCATAGGGCATCACTATTACAATTTTCTTGATGGATATAGCATATATAACCATATACGAATAGCCCTAGAAGATCAAGCCAAGACTACATTCACCAGTCCTTGGGGAATGTTCACATACAAAAAGATGATGTTTGTTTTGTGCAGTGCCCCTGCAACATTTCAATGACTACTTCTAAGCATATTCCAATAGCAAATAGGGAATGGCATGGAGGTCTTTATGGATGACTTCTCCTCTTATGGAGAAAACTTTGATAAAGCCTTGGACTGGTTGGAGCAAGTGTTAAAAAGATGTGTAGAAATTAATTTGAGGCTCAACTGCCGAAAAAGCCATTTGATGATCCAAGAAGGCATAGTACTAGGGCACAAAATCTCACACACAGGGATAGAAGTAGACCTCGAGAAAATCAAAATTATTCAAGGAATTACCTATCAACTGGAAACTGTCAAAGATATTTGGTCATTCCTTGGACATACTGGCTACTATAGGAGATTTATTGAGAACTTATTAAAGGTTTCCAAACTCTAAAATAAAAGCTAGTGGACTAGGGAATGCAAATTATCTTTCCAAACTCTAAAATAAAAGCTAGTAGAAACACCCATTCTACAAGCTCCTGACTGGTCCAAACCATTCCATATCATGATTGACACGTCCAACTATGCTTTAGGAGTTGTACTTACATAGTTAGATGACCAGAAGTGTCCTTGTTACATCCACTGTGCAAGTAGAAGTATCGTTGGTGCACAACTTAACTATACTACCATAGAGAAAGAATTAATGGTTGTAGTGTTTGCACTAGAAAAGTTTAAACACTATGTATTGGGATATAAAGTATATATACATACAGATCATAGTGTAATCTGGTTTCTCATAAATAAGCCAATAGTAAGCCCCCGTATCATACGATGGCTTGTAATCTTACAAGAGTTTGATTTAACAATGATCGATCGCAAGGGCACCGAGAATGTAGTTGCTGATTATTTATCTTGGTTGTGATGGGATAATAAAGAGGATGAGTATCTAATTTTTGATCATTTTCCTGATAAATTCCTCTTTACTAGTGTCGTGAATAATCAATCATCCATGGAGACAAATTGGTATAGTAGCATTCTTACCTATCTCCTCATCCAACAAGCACCATAAGAGTTAAACCTTAAGAAGAAACAATAATTTCTTCACCAAGCTAAGTACTTTATGGAGATCAATGGGAAACTTTACAAAGTATGTCTTGATGGCTTGGTTTGATGGTGTGTTCCTAATATAGATGAACTACGAGTTCTCCAAGATGCTCATTAGGATCCTTGTGGGGGTCATTACACTGGGAGATGAACGACCATCAAGATCATGCTTGCAGGATATTATTGGCCTACATTATTTCAGGATGCCCATTTTTTTGTCCAATCTTGTGATTACTATCAACGTGATGGGGGAATGACTACTAGAATGGAGGATCCACAACAATAGATTCAACCGTTATAACCCTTCGACATTTGGGGAATTGATTTTATGGGGCCAATTACACCAATGTCCAATGGAAAAGCTTATATTATTGTTGCTGTTGATTACCTAAAAAAATGGGTAGAAGTAGCTGCTATTAAGGATTGTACATCATCTACAGCTGCACAATTTGTTCAAAAACAAATCATAAATAGGTTTGGTGTGCCACATGCACTTATTTCAGACAATGGTATGCACTTCACAGGTGCAACTTTTCAAAAATTAATGCAACACTTAGGGGTTGAACACAAATTGACAACACCATACCACCCCTAAGTGAATGGTCAAGCCAAAGTCACCAACAGGGAGATTACAAAAATATTGACAAGACTAGAGCAATAAACTGTACGATGCTCTTTGGGCATATTGCTCCACATGGAAATTCCCTATAGACTACTCTCCCTATGAGTTAGTGTATGATAAATTACCAACGCTTCCCATTCAAATTGAGCTCCATACACTATCCATGGCATGTAACCTCAACCTTGACCTTGACCTAGCACAGAAACAATGGTTAGTAACCCTTAATTTACTAGATGAAAATCGACTAGCTAACCCTGTCTTCTAATGAATTGCACAAGGCATTTAATAAGAAACATCATGACCTAAGGATTAGGAAAGCTAAATAGCAACTGGGAGATAAGGTTCTCTACTAGAATCCCACACATGTGCCACAAAGTACTAAATTTCAAACACTATGGGAAGGACCTTATATTTTTTATGCAACTTTTCCTTTAGGGGCCATGAAAATATACAAACTTGAGAGACCAGATAAGAAACTATTGGTCAACGTGCAACAAACCAAACCTTTTCATGATCTTAGGATAACCACTACATATGCTACCTCTGTTAGTGAACAACCCTACTTACTATTTCAGAACTCCTCCTTCCAACTTAGTCGTGGGGGAGATGGCCACCTATGCTAACCGTTCCAGGCCCTTAGTTCTTTTTGAATTTTTGTTTTACATATTTTTTGTTTTACACATTTTTCCAACTTTTCTTATTTTCGTTTTACACCATCATTCATATTTTTACTATTTTTTTAATTGCTTGATTTAATTTTATTTGTCATCCAATAAGTGCTCATGATGGTGGATTGAATTATATCATATTAATTGCTAATGTTTGATTTTTACCCTTGAATTATGATGTTGATATTAAGGTATGGTTATTTTGGTAAAACAGGCAATGAGTCCACACCATCCACTCATCCATACAACTCTATGATCTCCTTTGGCTTGGAACTATATAGTCCCATTTTTCTAAGTAAACTTATTAATGAATTTGTGGTTGGGTATTTTTCAAACCAAGGAAAGACTCAAAGGATGAAAACGGTGTGACTTCAAGGGGATTTGATGCATTGGTGCTAGCCATTCTCTTGGGTGCTTGGATGGTTTTTCTTAGGTTTTCCGCCATTCTGACATTGTTCAAATATCAGGAAGTTGAGTGAATAAAAATAAGTCTTTGCATGGTGTGGTTCTCATGCATAAACATCAAAAAGAGAGAGAGAGAAAAAAAGGTGAGAATTCAAAGCACACCCCTTAGACATAATAAATAAATATGGACTACAAGAACTAGTTATGGGACTAGAAAGACATCTTACCCATGCCTAAAGGTTCTCTTTAACTAAGGCCNTCATCTTTCTTGTTCCTCATGTTTTTCCATATTATAGCTACCAGAGGTTTGCTCTTAGTCATGGGGGCCCTGGCATAAAGTTTTCAATTTTTTCTATTTTACTAATTACCTAACCCCTACACCTTGGGTAATTACCAGTGATAAATCTCTGAACCAATTTTTTCCATAACCACAACTTAGCTAATGCACTTCATATTGAGGCAAGGTATCAACTACATTGTGGATTATCTATCCTTGCTCATTTGTGACTGTGTTGTGTGTGCAGATGGTGATCATACAAACAATGGATTGGGCTTGGAGGAAGCACTTAGGATGGATCAAAACTAGAGCATTTATGAAAGGAGCAAGTTTGGTGGCATGGCTATGGATAAATAATGGAAGGTGCAATCTTGGCATTGGCAACAACACACTCCATCTTCTTTCTCTCTCTCTTTTTCTCTTCAAGCTATCAAATCAAGGCTTGGATGTCATTTATGTACGAGTGTTCACCACAATGGTCATGAACACTAATGTTGTAATATGCTTATCTGTTCACTGGTCACGTTGAGTCTATCATCCCATTTCACTGTTAGTTGTTAATCAATCAATAATCCCATACCTTCCCAATATTTTGTAAGAAACTCGAGGACGAGTTTTCATTCAGTCATGGGGGTATGATAAGAGCAGTTACTCTAGTAGTTATTCTAATTATTAGAGCAATTACTCTAGCAGTTATCATAGTTATTAGAGCAGTTACTCTAACGGTTACTCTAGCAGTTACTCTAATTATTAGTGTGGTTACTCTAGCGGTTACGTTAGTAGTTATTCTAATTATTAGAGTGGTTACTCTAGCGGTTACTTTAGTAGTTATTCTAATTATTAGAGTGGTTACTCTAATTATTACAGTAGTTGCTCTCAAGTCTATAAATACAGTGCCGAGGCACACAATTGGGGAGAAGTCTTTTAGCAGTCAAGTAGTGAAACTCTTGTAGTTTTTTTGAAAGTTAGAGTATTTTCCAAGTGCCCGTAGTAGGAGGTCTAAGTGTGGATAGATCTTTATTCGAGCATTGTATACTTAAGCATACCTTGTGTACCGCAATAAAGACGAGCTCTTTGATTCATCCTTGCAGCACTTGAGATTTGTTTTCTTACACATTTATTTTATTTTATTTTCTTATGAATTTATTTTATTTTATTTTATTTTATGCACTTTACATTTATGTTATTAGCATAGCAATTCATTTTGATCAATTAAGCAAATAGTTAAATTACACATGCACGACCACTTCGAGCATGCATGTAACACTTGGTAACCCAGTAACAATTAGCGTTTGGTAATCCTAGCAGTGTTGCACTGGTTCAAGATGTGTATGGAAAGTGGGAATGGATGCTAGTGTTAGGACTAGTTAGAACTTAGTTAATGAGTAGTTAAGTTAAATTAGTCACTTAGTTACCTCTCTCCTTCCCAACTAGCGCAGAACATAAAAACATAAAAGTTATAAAAATCATGTGCCTCAAGCTTACTTACCATACAATCATGACATACAAGTAAGCTTGGGAAGACAATGATCAACCAACCCATCCTTATTCCACAAGGGTGCATAAGCACTTAGTCCTTGGAATTCGACCGGATCATGCGTGAAACACTCATATTTGTATGGTTGAGCGTAGGGATACCTCTTTGCTCATCAGATAGCCATAGAAAGGATAGTGTCTTTCTATGTTTCTCATTTTCATTGAAATTTTTTTCAATTTCTAGGAAAATAAGTTGTGGCATGTTGACTAGGAATTTCTCACTCAAAGATACACATGCTTTGGTAGAGAAGGTTATGACCTTGCTAGTTCTCACCATTGAATTAATGTAATATTTCAAAATTTTGAAGTATGCATGCTTGACTTTGATGATGGTAGCATACTCCTTGAAATCCATTCCACAACAATTTGAATCCATTCCTTTCTAGCCTTTAGGTCCATTTGGGGGTTGATATCTCTACCAACTTTACCCTAGTGTTAGATAAACTAAGAGCTTTTGCTATGGCCTCAACTAGGTAGGAGATGGTGATTTCCTTTATTTTAATAGAAGCATGTTCTTGTTAGTTGTTCCAAAAAGTAGATTTTTCCCATGCATCATTTCCAATTATTGGAAAGAATGGACCATAGTGGAGATCCTTGGAGTTGTGTTTAAATCTCTTCTACTGTAAGCTCTAGGAATGAGTTGTGTTCAAATAGAGGTAATTAGAGCATATGGGATGCATTTTTAGAGGACATTTTGATGCCAAAATAGAGTAAAAACTAGATGTTTTAAGGCTATTGAGATGATTAAGTATGTAATTGGCCTATGGTTAGGGAAGCTAAGTTAAGGTTAACAAAAAGAGATACAAGTGGATCCTCTCCAAAGTAGGCATATGCTTAATATGCCATTGCATAACCTCATCACAAGGAGTCCATAGGTAACTAGGATGATGAATGATTATTTTAAGTTCAGTTTGATAATCATATGAGGTATTTTCTTAGGATTATGCAAGCTAGAAAATAAAACTATCAATTTACTATTATATGGGATAGTGACATGATAGAAGATGAAGTGAATGATAGAGAAATACTAATGGGTAGGTAATTTTCATCCTAGTCACACAAGATCCTTGGTGAAGTATGTGATTAAGATGATCCAATACTGGTCTATTCCAAGTCTATACCAAGTCAATTTCAATTACAGTAACCTTGCATTAATATATTCCTCATCTTTTACCATCTAGAGCCTATGAGAGCTTGAAAGGACAACCATCACTCTAAGAGAAGAAGAATAGAGAAGAAGGAAGTAGGTAGGACCTTAGTTAGAGGGATGACTTTAGGGATAGGTAACATGTCTTTTTAGCCACATAACTAGTTCTTGTAGTCCATGAAATGGTCTAAGGAGTGTGCTTTGAATTTCTATTATTCTTGGTTGTTTTCGTATGGAAATCACACCATGCAAAGCCATGCTTCCTTTTATGGTCAATAGTAGAAGTGATTATATACTAATAAGAAATCATAGAACTTAAGAAGGAAGTTGAGAAAATAATAACATAAATCTCCTTGAGGTCACATCCTTTTCCATTCCCACTTGATCCTTTCCTAGTTCGTTGGGTAACCAGATCACATGTTACTTTTTAGTTTAAATGTGAAAGAACCTTCATGGTCCCATTATGTAGACTCCTCATGGAACAATTGGAATGGGAAGATTGGGTTAACTCATTGCTTAATACCATTAGAGAACTAATAGACTATTAGTAGAGAACATTATCCAAGGACAAATTTGGTCTTTTGGTAATTAATCAAAATTTTGATAGCTGTATCTAATAATAATCAAAAAAATTTAGTATTAATTAGAAAATTGAGATTTCTAATAAACCAAAATGAAAATGGCAATAAAAATTCAAAAGAATAATAAATAATGAATGAAAAGGAAAATATAAAAATAATTAATAAAATATCAAAAAAGTAAAAAACATATAAAGAATTTTGTAAAACAAAAAGAATAAGATCATTTATCCTTGTCAAGATTTATTGTTGATGGATATCTCCCCCATGACTAATTTGGAAGGAGGAGGTTCAAAAAATAGAGCATGCTTATTCTTGATTAGAGGTGTTAGTATATTCAGTGGTTATTTGGGGTTCGATAAATGGCTTAAGTTCCTAAACATTGACTAACATGTGATTTTTAGGGCTTGTTAGTTGGTAAAATATCATAGTCCTAGAAGGAAAAGTTGAATGTATAATGTAAGATCCTTTCCATAATATCTAGAACTTAGTTCGTTAATGCACATGCATGGGATTCCAATAGAGAACCTTATCTTCTAGTTTGAACGTAACTTTTCTTATTTGTACAGCATGATATTATTTATTATGTGTCTTGTGCACTTCATTCATCATTAGTGTTACTCTTCATTTTCATTTAGCAAATTAAGTTTCATGAGTCATTACTTTTTTTCTAGGTTAATGTCTATGTCAAGTTCATAAGTACTTGTAAATGTATAGAGTTCAGTTTAAATTAGATGTTTTGGTAACTTTCTGTACACTAACTCATAGGGATAGTAGCCTATAAAAAGTTTTCATGTTAAGAGATATGCCCAAAGAGCATCGTTGAGTTTGGTACTTCAATATTTCCTATATATTTAGATGTTGTGTTATGATTCTTATGATTTTCAAATTGGTAATCTTTGCTTGATTGTTGGCTTAATGATGATAAGGTGTTGTGAGTTTGTGCTATACCCCTAAGCATTACATTAACTTGTGAATAATAGAACTTGTAAAATGGGTTCCATTATTTGAAATTAGTGCTTTGGACATACCAAACCTATTTATCACTTGTTACTAAGAATATCAATCTACCATGATAGATGTATAATTAGATATGGTTGTAGCTTTAGCTCGCTTGGTATAATCGTTAATCTCAACAATCATTTAGGCTTTTCCATTGGACATGAAAGTGAGGGATCCCATAAATCCAATATCTGAAAGGTTGAAAGGATTTAGTGGTTGAATCCACTATTGGAGTTTTTTTATTTGGGTGATCATTCCTTCATCTTGTTGGAAGTTTCACGCAAATGAGAGATATGGTGAGTGATGAGTGGCGAGGTACCCCCTACATCCAACCATATGAATCATAAGTGTTCACCCACAATCTAGTCGAATTTCATGGATGGGACTAGATGTGTATCTAGATCGTTATGTGTTGATTTCATTTTGCTACCTTCCCACTTGGACTAATGGTAGCTTTGTCACGTATGGTTTAGTCCAAAGCAAGGCATATGATAATTGATGTTATTTGACCTTATGCTACTCCTAATGATAATGAATAAATCAATTAATTAAGCAAAGTAATAATGGAAAGTAAAGTCTAAACTAGCCTATGGGTGATAAGTATCAATTCCTAGCTTGTCGTACATGTCCTGAACCCATGTATCCACTACTAGAATTACAAAGTGCTATGTTAGTAGGTGAACCAAGAAATAATGTTGCTAGTGTTACCAAGCGAATACATTTTTACACTCGAAACTAGTCATGCTCATTCCACAAATTCATTAATATGCATGGAAACATAACTAATTACTAACTACTTGAAAAGTAAATTGCATGGAAAGTAAATCTAATCTAAGTCAAAGTTCTGCAATGAATAAGAATCAATCTTGATTTTATTGCCATTCCTAGAATGTGTTCAGGTACATTGCCACTCAAATAAGAGTCCATACAACTAACCTAGATCCACTCTGTAGGCACTCTCTAACTATTCTATAAGATTATGGAATAAAAATGCAAGAGTTCAACTACTCTATTGACTAACTTATGCCCAAACCATGTGTCCAAGTATTATATTTATAGGCTTGCACACATTCCCCAATATATGATATCTAATAACATAGCATGGGATTCGATATCGGATATGCGATATTGACTATCTGATATCAGAGCCAAGATATTAGAGCCAAGAGAGCCAAGATATTAGAGCTAAGATATTGTGGCTAAGATATCAAAGCTAAGATATTGAGGCTAAGATATTGGAGCTAAGACATCGAGGCTCCGATATCTTAGTTGATCAAAAATTGACTTTTTGTTAGATAGCCCAGCCAACTAATGATTTATTAGTGAGCATCCTTGAAGATTATTTGCCAAAAGTATCTTGTCATCAGGATCTTTGTGGTTGTCCTCCTTTTAACATAGTCACCCTCTAAGGACCTTTGTGAGTGTCTTGGAGAATTCTTAACTGATCTATGTTATGTACATATCAGCATGCTAGGTTATCAGCACAAACCTTATAGAGGTTATCTTTGATCTCCATGTAATGTTTGACCTAATGAAGAAATTATTGTTTCAATCTATGATCTGATTTAGTAGGAGTCTCTTGTATGAGTAGATATGACTAGAACTCATCATACTAATTTGTGATCCTTAGTGAGTGAACTTCAATGGACATAACAAAGAGGATTTCATTTGGAAATTAATTAGATAAATATTCTTCATCCTCATTTCTATCACACCTTAACTGAGATAAATGATCTACAACTACATTATTGGTCCCTTTTCTATCCACCATAGTGAGATCAAATTTTTGTAAGATCATCAACCATTGTATAACATAGGAACTTATTATTGGTTTTTTCATTAGGAATAAGATTGCATTCTAATTTGTGTGTACAAAAATAGGGCATCCAAGCACATATGCATGAATTTATATAAGACTTACACCACTACCATGAATTTTTTTTAGTCATGGTGTAGTTGAGTTATGCATCTACAATGCTCCTACTTGTACAATGGATATGATATGGACATTTTTGATCATCCATTTGTGTAAGCACTACTTTCAAGGCATAGTTAGATGCATTTTTCATGATATCAAATGGTTTAGACTAATCTAGGATGCATAAAATTGGAGTTTCTATAAGATTTTACTTCATGTATTGAAATGCTTGTTCGCATTCTTTGTCCATTCAAAGACTATGTTTTTTTAGTAAGCTTTACTAGTGGGTTGGTAATTTTAGAGAAATTTTTGATGAAACACATATAGTAAATAGTATATAGCAATGCTAAAAAATTCCATGAACAAACAAAGAAAGAGAAAACTTGACCAAGAGAGTAAAACTAAATTGGGTAAGTGGTAGAGAAATAGAGAAGGGATGACTGATTCCGTTTTTAGTTATCTTGTTACCTCGTCCAGTAGTTGGGCTTCGTTAACATCATTTTCTTTTAAAATTATCTTGGAAAATATATATATATATATATATTTATATATATATATATATATATCTAAGCTAGTGGAGTGGTTTCGCGCCTATGAGTAGAATTTAATTATTTTTTTTATTTTTTAAGTTATCATCACTATTTGCATTCCAAATAATATCTACTGGTAAACAAAAATTGGTTAAAATAAAAGTTTATATATTTTTTATATGTTATGAAGCAATACATTGCACAATTATTGCAATAAACATTACAGAGCTATATAATAGGATTGAGCAAAAGGCAAAATAC
>MNCI01027262.1:1256254-1387886 GCA_015680685.1 Gnetum montanum | reverse complement strand
TTTCTGTATCTTTGCACATGAAAAGGAGGATAAATCTTTAAAGAATCAATGGTCTTGACTCCAGATAATGCAACAAACATTAGACCTGTAAGTTCTCTTGTGTAGTAGTTTCACGGCCTATGGATAGAATTTAATTATTTTTTTTATTTTTTAAGTTATCATCACTATTTGCATTCCAAATAATATATATTGTTAAACATAAATTGGTTAAAATAAAATTTTATATATTTTGTATATGTTGATGAAGGAATACATTACACAATTATTGCAACAAACATTATAGAGCTATATAATAGGATTGAGCAAAAGGCAAAATACAATGATAAGCGTGAACTCAATATGCCTAATTCTCCAACTGAGCAAAATGAACTTCTTGTGCAATTCTACTTTGGAGATGTTTAGCATCTGAAATCATTCTGTATCTTTGCACATGAAAAGGAGGATGAATTTCTAAAGAATCAATGGTCTTGATTCTAGATAATGCAACAAACATTAATAGTAGCATTATCTAGTGTCATTCCTTAAGATTTATGAATAGTCATGGCCCATGCCAACCATAATGGTGACTGAAAAAATGCTCCTCGGACCACATGTACAATTGGCACATGATGGGGATTACCATTATCAAAGGCACATCCAATGTAGGAGTTAAAATAAACAATAACGTATAATGGTAATGGCTATTTACCTTAGAGATACATAATATTGTGAATCATGCCAAGTGCACCATTCACCAATCCTACTTTAGGCCAAAGGTTAACTGTAAGAATTACCCTTGCACCCTCACATATAAGAAAAGATTGCATTACTTGTTGCAGTAGATGGTTGTTGTTGCTGATCTTGAAGAGAGTGTTCTTCACCTTCTCTATTGGGACTAATAGCAGTAGGATCCATGTTTCTAAAAATGCATGAATTCCAATATTGCACCTCTTAATCTTGTAACATGATGCCTAAGTTCAATATTTTTAAATATTACATCACACCGTAACCGTCATCACCTTAACCGTTGCCATAATTGTAACCGTCACTATAACCATAATCGTCACCATTTATAATAATAATAAATGTTCATTATTACTATAATCGTAACCATCACTATTTATAATAATAATAAATATTCAATATTACCCACCATTTATAATAATAAATATTCATTATTACCCATGTTGGGCCCTACACGTGAGGGAATACGAAGAGATGAATGGGGAGCCCAAGGGTAAAGGGGCATCAATTGAACAGAGATTTGACTCCCTTGTAGTGACTCTTTAGCTCCCTTGCATGTGGTATGTGCATGTGAAGGAATACAAAGAGATGAATGGGAAGCTCAGGGATTAGGGGACATTAATTGAGTAGAGATTCAACTCCCTTGCACTAATTCTTTAGCTCCCATGCATGTGGTGCATGCACGTGAAGGAATACGAAGAGATCAAACTAAATTGGCACTACAACATATATTTGTAATGCATATTCATTCATGGAGATATAAAAAAATCACATTACAAATGCATAAATAATGTTATTATTATATCACAGGCTTTTGTATATTGACATTATTGTTATAATGAACAAGATATAAATGATGCTAACACCTCATTCATAATTATTATATTATAATTATTATGGAATCCAATAAATGTTATGAGATTATTATAATTAGAGCAATAATCCATAATTATAATTTAAGATATTATGGATTATAAGATTCATTCGAACTGTAAACATTTCATAATAAATAAAGCCAAGATATGATGAAATATTACCCATAATCCATAATGTTAGAGATATTATTTTTTCATTCATAACGCTAACCCATAATGATTATATCTTGCTTAGCATTATCCATAAGATATATACAATGAAATGATTATAAGTAACCAACTTTATTTATGATGAAGTGTTTATAATCATCATATATAATCATTTATGTTTATGATTGTAAATATATCATTATATATAACTGAGATTATAAATAATTGAGATAAATATAATCATTGGCTTCCTTGCAATGAAAATTTAGCTAGGGAAGATTTATAAATAATTGGTTATTTATGATTATGGCAAGACATATGCGTCGGTGGAGAGCTCATCGTTGTTTTCCTCGGCATTGGCTAGGATCATCACAACATGATCTTGCTAGAGATCTTCTCAGGGTCTAGGCTGCCAGAGGTGTAGAAGTTCTCATTTTTAAAATTTACTAGGTTAACAAACATATCATCCATTAGATTCCATCAATCAAAGAATACGTACATAAAGAAAAGGCCTCACTACATGTGATAATGTAAGAAGAAATTATCAAATTTGAACTCTTTAAGTCCTTCCAATAAGCAGGAAAATTTGTTAAAATTATGACCAAAGTCAGGTCGACATCTCAAATTGGCTAATAATTTTCATGTGCTAGAAAAAATGCTAACACTTTTTCATTTTATTAAAATGCATATTGCAAATGAAAAAGCAGTCACAATCGTAACAACTAAATGCATCTACTCTATGGTAACTGCTAAATTTCAAAGCACAACCATAGAAATGATAAAACCTGCACAAAACATACAAAGAGATAAAGAGAACATGAATTTACAAATGTTCTTTTACAATGAAAAAAGCTATAGAAAAAGAAGATTACTCAAGATAGTAGCAGAAAATTACAATTTCAGAATTCCCTATCACTCCAGAAAGCATTGAAAAAAGAATAGAACCAAACTTTGGAATGTTTTTGCATTGGGAATGTAAATGTATAGGAAAGCATGCTAAGTACTGATGATAGAAGAGCTCAGCTTAAAGTGAAACTATGAAAATTGTACAAAATCATCAAAATGTAATATTCAACATGTTACAATTCACTATAAAAAATTAACAAAAACACACATAAAAAATTAACCAAATGGATGATGTGCAACTAATTTATTTTCACAATAATGAGTTTTGTTAAATCGTTATTTCTCAACCTCTAATTCCAACACATTGTGTAACTGAGGATGTGTGATTGATAATGTTTTCATCATCTGTCTAAAGCAAAGGACCTTGAAATTACAATCTCATTTCTCCATCCTTTTCTGACAATAGAATATAAGGAATGCTATGGAAGATGTTAACATCACCAGTATCAGCAACATCATCTAATACATGCATATCGATCTCAACATCTCGATAGTATGGATCATTTTCCTTTTAAAAAATCAAAGCTTCATAACCTTGTCTCTTGTTGACAATGAAATTATACTCAGTGTCCATTTGATCTACTCTTCTCAATATCAAGAAAGGGATGTTTTTAATTCTAAGAGGAAGTCTTTTAGTAATCTATGTGACATCCTGAGCAAAGCTAATTGTGCAACCTTTATACTTGAACTATTCACCAACTACATGTGTAACTTATAAAATGGGATTGATTTTTATAATTAACATTTCTTCAACCTCAGTTAAAAAACCTAGAATAGGTGGTTCGATATCAGGAACCATGTTATTTTCAACAGAAAATTGTTTGATTTTACAACCAAAACTATCAAAAATATTATGTCTCTTTTCTTTAATGCACTTATTGCACGTGGGTCCTCTACTTCTAGTTGAATCCAATAATATGCTAAGAAACATTTCGTTGCATACATTGCAGAAACGCGGATTTGCAAAACTTCTAACTGAAGTATTAAAATTATGTATTGCTTGAGTAATTTCTGTACTTACCTTTTGCAATCTTGGAAAAGACTGAATAGGTTCTAAATAAGGCATCTCCATTGTTGGTGCACTGGCAACATCTGTAGCTTCATTTATTTGATGAAATGAATTTTCTTCTTGTCGACGTTGCCTCTTTCGGTACTCACTCTCACTATAATGTAGTTGTTCTTGATCTTATTGCAATTGTTGTTCTTCTTCGTGCGTGATTTCTGGAATAGATGTTGCTTGATTAACAGGAATAGATGCATTTCTAATGTCCTACAAAAACTGTTTCAAAATTTAAACTCAAAATTTGAATTAAACTATTTACCAACTTGAGTATGGGCAAACACCAACCTGCATTTCTTCTTGATTATTTACATTATTAGTATCAATAATGTGGATCATTGCATTGGATGAATTTCCAAGTGATGAGAGGGGATTTGAAGTTGACATAACCTAAATATATATATGTAATGTAAGTATGTAAATAAAATGAGAAGATTTTCCTATGATAAATATTTGTTTTGAAATATTAAAAAATACATAAGTTACATACTCCTAAATTTCATAGAATTAGTTCTCATTCTCATTCATGTCGTTTTGCTTCTCGTTTTAGAAATCATCTTCTCTCCTCTGTAGTCATCAATTCTAGATTTTTAGTTTCTATAATCTATGGTCATCCTCTTCTCTAGCCATGCCCACATGCATTCCCACTGCCATGACCTTCATAAATTGTATTACTTGTTGCAGTAGATGATTTTTGTTTCTAATCTTGAAGAGAATGTTCTTCGCCTTCTCTATTGGGATGAATAGCAGTAGGATCCATGTTTCTGAAAATGCACAAATTCCTATACTGCACCTCTTAATATTGTAAGATAATGCCCAAGTTCAATATCTATAAATACTGTACCACACCAAAACTGTCATCACCCTAATCATCACGATGATCATAACCTTCACCATTTTTATTAATAATAAATATTCATTATTGCCCACTGTTTATAATAAAAAATATTCATTATTACTGTAATCGTAATCATCGTCATTTATAATAATAATAACTATTCAATATTACCCATCATTTATAATAATAAATATTCATTAGTTGCCTACTTCAGGGCCTACATGTGAGGGAATACAAAGAAACAAATGGGAAGCCTAGGGGTCAGGGGCATCAATCGAATAAAGATTCGGCTCCCATGCAATGACTCTTTGGCTTCTTTGCACATTGTGCATGCACATGAGAGAGTATGAAAAGATGAATGGGGAGCCCAGGGATCGAGGGCATCAATTGAATAGAGATTTAGCTCCCCTGCAGTGATTCTTTGGCTTCCCTGCATCTAGTACATGCACGTGAGGAAATACGAAGAGACAAATGGGGAGCCCAAGGGTTGAGGGTGTCAATCTAATAGAGATTTAGCTCCCTTGCAATGACTCTTTGGCTTTTTAAATTTTCAGATTCAGCTCCACTATAATGACTCTTTGGCTCCCTTGTAATCGAATAAAGATTTAGCTACCCTGCAATGACTCTTTGGCTTCCCTACACATGGTGCATGCACATGAGAGAATACGAAAAGATGAATGGGGAGCCCATGGGTTGAGGGCATCAATTGAATAGAGATTCAGCTCCCTTGTAGTAACTCTTTGGCTCCCCTACATGTGGTGCATGCACGGGAGGAAATATGAAGAGACGAATGGGGCACCCAAGGGTTGAGGGACATCAATCAAATAGAGATTTAGCTCCCTTGTAGTGACTCTTTGGCTCCCCTGCACGTGGTGCGTTACATGGAGGATGACAAATCCACTCTCCACTCTCCCCNNNNCCCCCTATTCTATGAGAACATGGAGGGTGAAAAATCCACTCCCCTCTCCCCCCCACCTATCCTATGAGATGAGTTGGGCTCTTGGCAAAAATCATAGAAGGCTTGTAAATGATATTGTGGATCAACATTATGCCATCCTTCAAATTTAGGAATGTTGTTCATATCAAGCCATTTGATACTGCTATTCCTTTGATGCCTATTAGGAATATGAATTGCTTTTGAAATATTGATCATGATTATTGTAGTAAGTAGTGATTCATCATAGTCATTATGTTCACAGTGTTCCTTGTCATGGTCATGTTTCATATGATTTGACCTGCTATGCCTTCTTTTTTGATGATGCTCCTCTTTTTATTGTTGTTGACTATGCTCTCTTCTTCCATCTCTATAATGGAACCTTAGATCATCTCCATCTAAGTCTTGATTATTCCTCCTTCAGTCTTGATCATGGTCCCTCTTGTCATGGTTTGATGATGAGGAGAATGGTGAAGGTGGAGGATTAGGAGAATGGTGTTGACTTACACTTCTTCTTTGATACCTTTGTTGTTCTTTTGATGAACAACTTAGAGACCTTAACCTTGATATTTTCCTAGTTCTAGAACCAATTCTCTTCTCACCCTAGTTATCCACCAAGATTGATTGTAATTGTTGGTGACTTATGTCTCCCTCAACAAAAGGATGAGCATATTAATATTGAGATTACTCTAATAGAAATTCTAGTCCCATCTTTTGTGATTGTTGAAATAGTAATATTAGGAATTTTTAATCTTGGAGGCTTCATGGCATGTCTCTATGCATTGATCTTTCCTAAGCTGGGCCTCTATTGACTAATAATCTCTGGTGAGGTGCTCTATTACTTGGTAATATGGGCATGTTTCTTCAAGCCCCAATTTCATGAGAGTTCCTATGAGCATTGAAGGAACAAAACAATTGGGAGGTAACACAATGTTATCCTTTAAATCCCTCTAATGTAGCTATTTATCTTGATGGAGGATGAAGTCAAAGTCCGGATAATCAAGATCTGGATGTGTGTAGACAATTTTTAGTTGTTGAGTAATCTCACCATCATTCCTTCTAGTTCTATCATGTTGTTGGTTAGAGTCATTGGTAGGTAGTGGTGAATCATTCCTATGAGAAGAAGACATCTTAGTTTATTTTGATATAGTGTGCCTTGATAAAATATTATTATTAATTTTTTGAAAGATACTACGTTATTCACTTTTTACAATGACTTTGTTTAATTTCACTATCTAATAGTACTTAGCACACTTAGCTAAAATGAGTTCCCAACAATGACGCCAACGATGAGCAATAGGTATTCTCTATGCCCAAACATACAAAGCATTAGCATGTATATGTGATTTGATTGAATGCCATGGACTCTATTTACCTAAGTAGCCTATATCCTTAGATGGTGAAAAGCATGTTTTACTAATTATTGTCTTCCCAATTAATACTTGTGTTAATTTTTTGAAATGGTTCAGTGTGATTGAGGTGTAAGATATTAATTTTTATAATTTTTATTATTTTTTATATGTGCAAAATGATTAAATAAAGGAGGACTTAATATTTAAATTAGCTAATCAATTAACTAAACTATTCTAAACGTGGAGCATTTGTTTCCATTTTTCAAATCAAGTTTCCACTGATGGGATTACCAAACATTAATATATTATGCTCAAATTTGGTGTACTCACAAATTAGAATACTAAATGTTTAATAATAAGAAAGTAAATTACATTCAAAGTAAATTTCTAGAAAGTAAAGTGAAACTAATCCAAGTGCTACAATGGATGGAAGAAATTTTGATGTTATTGTCGTTTATGTAACTGTGTCTAGGTACATATTGCACTCGAATAAAATATTGTATAACAATTTGATACACACTACAAACACTTAGAGGGAAAAGTTTACTAACTTCTATGGAAAGAAACTACAAGATTCTTGTAAGGTAACAATTGAATGGTGCCATAAATGCAAAGGGTGCACATATTTATATAGGCAATGATTACATTAGTATCAACACACATGCACCAACACATCCTAAGATGCATTGACAAGACTATGTCGATGGGCATGCATTGACATAGTCACCTTATTGACATTTCATCAAGCGCTAAACATGTTTGACTTGGTTATTTAACAACTACTTGACTTGTTACACCCAGTACTGAACTAGCTTGATTGCCCAATAGTTAATACATGAATTCAAGAGCATGATGATCGGTTGATGAAGTGAATGCTCATTACTATAGGATTTTATATCTTGGCCTTCNATTCTATCATGGAATTGTTTAACTAACTATTCTTTATGGTTTTCTTGTATATGTGTTATTTTATCAAATAAATATTAGAAATAGATAAAAGAAATTCAGAGGCTTTTCTTGCTGAATGAATTCAAAGTGAAGATATAGATACACTATGACATCATGCTTCTTGAAGTAGAGATGGTTCCCTTAGAAGTTGAAGGTATTTATCAATTTATAGCACACACTCATAATCTTGATGAATTCTTATTGAATAAATACTCTTAAAAGGTGGTAATGGAAATCCAAGATAAAGGTTTGTTTCATAAATGAACTCTATGACTTAATAAATGGAATTTTTAAGAGTACATTTTTAAATTCTAATCTTAAGAAAGTTTGCAAATTGATAAAACAAGAAGTATTTCAAAAACTTTAGAAAAACTTAGAAGGAAAAAACAATTTTTATTTAAATAGTATGAGAGGATGCTTTACTTTAGAGGTACGCTATATCTATTATTATTCCTCATCATTTGTAATACACAATTTGTAGAGTATGAATAAGATCTCATTATTTGAGAGTTGAAATAAGTAGATAGCTTAAAATTCCTGATGAACAACAAATATGTTGACTATGTACTACAAATATCATTGAAGATGGATACCTTATTTTTATGCAATGTCTTACATTTGAGAGAAATGTACATAATTGAGATATCACAATTGTAAATTTCATTGACTTGTTTCAAATGTTACTAGGAATAGTTAGTAATTTTCTTAATGTTCTCTTTAAAAAATCATGGCATGTACATTTTTATTGTCTAATAGATATAGAAGATCTATGGGTGTAATAAAATTTTAATTTCAATTTCATTACTTAGATTGTTAGTGAGCTATAATTTAGATTAATAGATATTTTTAGCATAATTTTTATTTTTAATAAGTACAGGCCAAACAACATCATGAATCATATGTCTCAATTATGTTTAATCATATGTGATTAAGATGACATCATTCAACAACTAATGCTTTAGTTGAATTCCTAAATGTTTCTCTCTTTTGTATTCCTTTTTTATTAATAAGAAGCCTTTAGTAAGAAGTTAAAACCCATTTGAGTGCTTTTGAACAAGGGTAAGGCATGATCTTTTGCTACCCTAGAGGAGAGGCTTTTTAGGACTGGTTGGAAGGATGAAAACTTAAAAAGGCATCCCCAAAATTATATTTTGGGGTTCGACACCATGCCCCTACCCCACTATTTCTAAATGTTTACGCTATCTCATCCACAAATTATGACGGGGACTACATGTATAGTTGCAAACTTGTATGGTTGAATGTGGATACTACTTACTTCTTAGCATTTGACATTGTTATGAAAGATAATGTTAGGTTTTTAGAAGTAGTTATTGTCATAGATGATTACTATAAAGACTACCTACAATTTATCTTTCAAGTATTATTAGTATATTAGTGAAACACACACACATAACTAACCATGTAAATGACTACCTCTAGTCAAAAATGATGAACAAATCTCAAGTTATGAACATAAACATGTGCAAGTACCACAACAAGTCTAAATCATATTTTCTCATAATGATTTATTCTACTTGATCATACATTCTTGTTCCAACAATACAAACAACTCAAGTGTAAGAATCCTTATGAGAATGTATTTATGCATGCGGACAGATTAGCTTCCTCTATGTTTCAAGTTATAGTGATGAAAATAAAGATGGACCACACAACAAGAGGCTGCCACTTGGAAAAGAACATTGTTAGGCCCTACTTGCCCAATTTTGTGCAAAGCAAAGGATGGATATGCAACATAAGTGTAAAAAGAACAAACACAAGGTGTCATCTATGACAACNAACGAGATCATAAACCTGTGAGGCCTTCTAGCTGTAGGGGCTTTAGTGGGATAAGAATACACGAGCACATGGATTCGAGGAAAAGACAAGGTCAACATGTATCTTTCAATGCTTCCTTCTCACCTAATAACTCTAAGGAAGAATGTAAAAGTATAAAACAAAATCTATAAAGAAGCCTAAGAAGGAATGCCAAAAGATATTAGATTTTGCATAAGTTGTGTAGATTTTGGAATTTTTTCTTTTCTGGAGTAAATGTGAACCATATCTTTATTAAGCTACTTTTCTTTTGGTGCAATACATAGTTTAAATCAGAAAATAAAAATTTAACAGGAATCAAGTTTCAATTATTTTAATTTATGGTAATGTTTTTATGCACTATGAATTATTGTAGAATGCATGATGGTGCATTCTCTCTTTTTTTGCAAAAGAGTAAAGTGTGAGGTCAAGCTTAATACAGGATTTGCAAATGAGATGAGATACTAGGTTAAAAGCTTAATAACAACACCTGTATTAACTTGAAAGCATGTTACCAGCATAGACGAAAACATGTTAGAAGCATAGATAAAAGCCAAGAGCTTGCCGTAAGCCATGACATATGCATTTAGCACGTCTATATAAAGTAATTATAAACCGGGCTTGCAATGCCTGAATAAACTCAATGTTAAGTGTCCTCATTCACACACTGGATTGAAAACTGGAAATCGCCAGGGCGAACAATACAATTGTCCTTCCTACCATTATATTCCTCACTTCATTCACACTTGCCTACCACTCGATCAGCGTCCCTATTTGTTGCTGCCTACCATTCTTCACATGGCTGTTATTTTAAGGTCCTAGTCATCAGTAGCGGATCGTCTATTTCGTTACTAAGCAATTAATTTCCCTCTGATGCCGCCCTCTTTTTGGCAACTGCTTTCTTTTTAGCAAAAGGTAGCGGTAACTTGGCTGTGCAGTGCAGCCTTCTTCCGCAATTTGGCTCTGCAAAGCCGTTTAATATTCGCAAGTGGCAGCCTGGTTCTGCTGTGCTATTTTCTTGTGACATCTAGAAGTTCGGCTTTGCCTTCTGCTCCCACATTACTCCATAATAATTTTTATATCTGGGTTCCCTCAGTTTTATAAGGAAAATGACTTAGAAACGAAACATGAAAGATCTGTCGCAGGCAATGTTAAAATTTTGTGTCATTTCCTTCAACCTTTTTTTTAACTTGACCGGTGTTTTTGTCTTGTTACGTTTTTAAAAACGCATATTTTATACCTGAAATTCGAAGCCTGATAGCAACACCATAGATACATTGGTTCACAATGGTTCATCCGCAGTCCTAAAATTGCCGTAACGCTGCTGGCCGTGGCGCCGCTCATCTGGCTTTGCTACGCCTGCGTGTCGGAGTCGCTGGGAATCCAGATGCTCATTTTCGTGTCGTTTGCGGGCCTTCGCCTGCGGGACATCGAACTGGCGTCGCGCGCCGTGCTTCCGCGCTTCTACGCGGAGGACGTGCATCCCGAGTCGTGGCGCGTGTTCTCGGCCTTCGGCCGGCGCGTCTTGGTCACGGCCAACCCGCGCATCATGGTGGAACACTTTGCCACGAACTACCTGGGCGCCGACGCCGTCCTGGCCACGGAGATCCAAGTTACCCGTCGGGGAGATCGGGCGACGGGCTTCGTGTCGCCGCCGGGCGTCTTGGTGGGTGCCCTCAAGCGCCACGCCGTGAGAAAGCACTGCCCCGACCCCCCGGACGTCGGCCTGGGCGACCGCGATACGGACATTCCTTTCATGGAATTGTGCAAGGAAGCGTATCTGGTTCAGCACCGGCAGCTGCCGGCCGTTCCAAGAAACAAGCTGCTCAGTCCCGTCGTCTTCCACGACGGCCGCCTGGTTCAGCGCCCGACACCGCTCGTAGCCCTGCTCACGTTCGCTTGGTTGCCCATCGGTTTCCTTCTTTCGCTCATCCGCGTCTTCGGGAACCTGCCAATTCCGGTGCGGTACGTGCGCACGTCTTACAAGCTGATGGGCATCAAACTGGTTGTGAAAGGAACGCCTCCGCCGGCGCCGGCAGCGGCAGGGGCCGAGGAAGGAGGAGTCCTTCTGGTTTGCAACCACAGAACGCTTCTGGACCCGGTGATTGTGTCGGTGGCGCTGGGCCTCAACGTGAGCGCCGTGACGTACAGCATAAGTCGGTTCACGGAGCTCATATCGCCGCTGCGCATCGTGGGACTGGCCAGGGACCGAGAGAAGGACGCGAGTACCATGCGGAAGCTGCTGGCGCAGGGCGACCTGGCCATCTGTCCCGAGGGCACGACGTGCCGCGAGCCGTTTCTGCTGCGCTTCAGCGCCCTGTTCGCGGAGCTGTCGGAGCGCATCGTGCCGGTGGCCATCCGCACGCGGCCCACGCTGTTCCACGGCACCACCGTCCGCGGATGGAAAGGCCTCGACTGCTTCTTCTTTTTCATGAATCCGGTGCCCACGTTCCAAACTCAAAAATAAGTCGGTGGAACTTTAATGGACCCTGCAAAACTCGGGACTCTGCGAATCTGGCAACACTGCTCACCTGCACTGTAAGCCACCAACTTAACATTTACGACGTCGATTGCGACGATGATGGTGTGCACGGAGTTGGAGAGATCCACCAAACGAAAAGCTCCGAATCGGGCACGCGGTTGTTTAGCACAGGTATATTGCATACAGACCTCACTCCTTTTGTTAGCCCAGCTCGTATTGCATGTATGAAGTCACTGTATTTGTCCACCGTCAGGCGGTGTGTTGAAAATTGCAGGACTTCAGCTTTATCAGTGTCGGCATTTAAGATACCATTTTTGACTGGTCCTCCTGAATCACGTATGAACACACTTTTTCAAAGAAACACACAAAGCGTGAACGACCAATGCACATTCTGAATTTGCATTTGCAGTCGCAAACAAAATTCCCTGCCAACTGGTGACGTGAACGAATTGCGCGCCGAGGTCCGTTGAGCAAAGGCAAATGAAAACCCAGAAAGAAAGGCGCTGCGGCGGAGGTGCAAGTGTTGTTTCTTCTCTTGAATTCATTTGAAAGGACTTGCCCAGTTAAGGGCGACAATTACAGCAGCGCAGCAGAAACAAGGACAGAGANTGCCGCCCTCTTTTTGGCAACTGCTTTCTTTTTAGCAAAAGGTAGCGGTAACTTGGCTGTGCAGTGCAGCCTTCTTCCGCAATTTGGCTCTGCAAAGCCGTTTAATATTCGCAAGTGGCAGCCTGGTTCTGCTGTGCTATTTTCTTGTGACATCTAGAAGTTCGGCTTTGCCTTCTGCTCCCACATTACTCCATAATAATTTTTATATCTGGGTTCCCTCAGTTTTATAAGGAAAATGACTTAGAAACGAAGCATGAAAGATCTGTCGCAGGCAATGTTAAAATTTTGTGTCATTTCCTTCAACCTTTTTTTTAACTTGACCGGTGTTTTTGTCTTGTTACGTTTTTAAAAACGCATATTTTATACCTGAAATTCGAAGCCTGATAGCAACACCATAGATACATTGGTTCACAATGGTTCATCCGCAGTCCTAAATGCCGACAGTGATAAAGCTGAAGTCCCGGGCCCTGAATACGCTACCCGTCACACTTTGGGAAAAGCTCTTGCCACAAGAGCGCAGTAATAATCCCAGTGAAAGTGAAGCATGAAAGCAGCATGCTTTGAGAGACTGTTTATATAAGAGATTAAGTGAGTAGGGTGAGAAACACAGTACAAGGGTACAAGGGTAGGGAAGATGGCAGAAAGAATAAGAGTGCTGATGCTGTTGTGGGTGGTTACTGTGGCAGCTTCTCTGAGCTGTGCTTACCCTGGGATTTTCAATTTTCAACACACCGCCTGACGGTGGACAAATACAGTGACTTCATACATGCAATACGAGCTGGGCTGACAAAAGGAGTGAAGTCTGTATACGATATACCTGTGCTAAACAACCGCGTGCCCGATTCGGAGCGTTTCGTTTGGTGGATCTCTCCAACTCCCTGCACACCATCATCGTCGCAATCGACGTCGTAAATGTTAAGTTGGTGGCTTACAGTGCAGGTGAGCAGTGTTGCCAGATTCGCAGAGTCCCGAGTTTTGCAGGGTCCATTAAAGTTCCACCGACTTATTTTTGAGTTTGATGCGAGTTAACGGTGTAGGTCGGCCGGGTCGAGTTCATATTAAGAAAAGAGAAAGACCAGTCGTTGAGTCCGAGTCCGGGACCTAAGGCTTTTGTTTATGCATGTTAGGTTTTGGATTAGGATTCCAGAAAGCTATCAATTCAAGGTCGTTGTAGCTTTTCCTTGAAAAATGTAGTATTTTATGAAATTTCTACGAACAGAGGGTGTGTTATCTTTTTGCAACAACGATTGGATTTTTAGATTCAGCATTATCCTTTTGCAAGAATGATTAGATTTTCAGGTTCAGAATTCATAGCTGTTATCCTTGGTTAAAGTAGATTAAAAGATGGGCGGAGCCATCATGCCATCGCATGAGTAAGCAAGCAACGAATTTCCTTTGTGAGTGATCACCTGTGGTAACGACATTTCCCGTTGTCTTATTTTATATTTGAAATATTTTCTCCACTTAGCAGTGAAATACTTTAGCAGTTTATAAACCTAAACCGAGATCATGAAACTTCACATGAGTAACTTCGAAATTCTGATAACCGATCCTACTTTTTCCAAGACACACCCACTGCAGCTCTGGACACTCTGTTCGTCGCCACCAAGCGTAACTCGTTTGGCATCCACAGCACATATGCAGGACTGCACTGGAGACAGCCGCAGGCCAATCCAGGGATCAAATCCCACTAGGCATTGTTGGCCATTGTTATCATGATAAATTTAGGCCATGGTTATCATGCTAAAATTCGGCTATGGTTATTAAAATAGCTGGTGGTTATCATTAGTTATTTAAGTGTCCACCACCAATATAAAAGGGACATCCCTCACCTCAATTCAGATCCATCACATACATCCCTTTTCCATCCCACTCTTACATTCTTCTCCTATTGCATGAGAGAGAGGCTTCTTCTTGTTCTCTCCTTGTGATGCAGAGAGAAGCTTGTTATTCCCATTTGTGATAATAAGATTCTTCTACATTTGCCTTTGCCTATGGTTCCATTGCAAAATTTTGCAACTTCACATTGTGGAAAATAAAGATACAAGCAATTTTGCATAAAGATAATTGCTTAGCAGCTATTGGAGAAAGGCCACAAGAGGTCACGGCTGACGGAAAGTGGAATGAAATGGATGGTAATGCTATTGCCAATTTACACTTGGCACTAGTAGATGGGGTTCTTTCAAGTATTTAAGAAAAGAAGAGGGTGAAGGAAATATGGGACACTTTGACAAAGTTGTACAAGGTTAAATCACTCGACAACAAAATCTTCTTGAAGAGAAGACTTTACACTTTTGGTATGGTAGAAATCTCATTGGTAACTAACCATGTCAACACCCTAAATACTTTATTTTCTCAACTCGCATCATTGGGCTATAAAGTAGATGTAGGTGAATGTGCAAGAATTCTACTTCAAAGTCTACCTGATTCATATGATCAACTCATCATCAACTTGACTAACAATGTCCTTATGGATGCTCTTGTCTTTGATGAGGTTGTAGCTATGGTCCTTGAAGAAGAAAGTCGGTGCAAGAACAAGGAAGGTAGGTTGGCAAACAAGGCAGAGGCCTTAACAATGATGAGAGGGAGATCCATGGAACATGACCCCAATTGGAACCAAATTCATGGTAGATCCAAGTCAAGAAGTAAAAAGAGAAACATTACTTGCTACAATTGTGGCAAGAGAGGACACCTGAAGGATTATTGGAACAAGAAGAGTAATGAAAAGAATTCTCAAGGGAATTTGGCAAGTACCTCATATGACGGTGATGTTGTATATAGTAAGGCAACTATTGCTGAAGGTAAACAGAAGCTCACTAATGCTTGGATCTTGGATTCAGGAGCAACATGGCACATGACCTCTCAAAGAGAATGGTTTTATCATTACAAACCAATCACAGAAGGATCTGTGTACATGGGAAATGATCGTGCTTTGAAAATTGCTGGTAATGGTACTATCAAGATAAAGATGTATGATGGTAGTATTCACACCATACAAGAGGTACAACATGTGGAGGGCGTAAAAAAAATCTATTGTCTTTAGGACAACTAGATGATGTTGGGTGCAAAACTCATATAGAGAATGGGATCTTGAAGATTACCAAAGGTGCACTTGTGGTAATGAAGGCAGAAAATTTTCCTGTAAATTTGTACATGCTTCTGGGGAACACACATCAAGTGGGAGAGTCTTCTATTACATCAACTAGTTTGGAAGAAGAATCAACAATGTTGTGGGATCGAAAGCTTGGTCATATGTCTGAACAAGGTTTGAAAATTCTCTCTAAACAGAGACTACTTCATAGGCTCAATTCGGTATGTTTACCATTTTGTGAGCATTGTGTTATTAGTAAGCAACATAGATTAAAGTTTAGCACATCAACAACTAAGAGTAGAGGCATCTTGGACTTGATGCACTCTGATGTTTGGCAAGCACCATTCACTTCCCTAGGAGGAGCAAGATACTTTGTATCTTTCATTGATGATTACTCCAGGAGATGTTGGATGTATCTAATTAAAAGAAAGGTGGATGTCTTTTCAATTTTCAAAGTTTTTAAAGCACAGGTAGAACTTGAGTCTGAACAAAGGATCAAGTGTCTAAGGACAGATAATTGAGGAGAATATACAAGTGATGAATTTGATGCATTTTATCAACAAGAAGGCATCAAGAGGTAATTCATAGTGGCACACACTCCTCAACAAAATGGAGTAGTAGAATAGATGAATAGAACCTTGTTGGAAAAAACAAGATCAATGTTGAGGGCTACAAATCTAACCAAGTCATTTTGGGCAGAAGCAGTCAATACCGCCTGCTATTTAATCAATCTGTCTCCATCAACTACAATTGATCTAAAAACACCAATGGAAATGTGGATTGGTAAGCTAGCTGTTTATTCTCATCTCCATACATTTGGAAGTTTTGTGTATGTGATGTACAATGATCAAGAAAGATCGAAGTTGGACCCAAAGTCTAGGAAATGTATCTTCTTAGGGTATGCTGATGGAGTTAATGGGTATCACTTGTGGGATCCCTGTACTGTTCGAAATTGTCAGTCTCCAGCTAGAATGAAATAGAATCAAAAGATTCCCAGACAAGCACAGAAGACCCTACCTTCGTCTAAGGGCAAACTGGAACTAACGAAGGCAGAGTACCTTGGGTGGTTCACACGTAGATCAGACAAGGATTTCCCCAAACGTATGCCGATGTGCAATACGCTGGGTTATATGCAAACAGCGTAACAAATGTAAAATCGGGCATAAACGTACAGGAATGCAAACAATAAGTACACAAAAATGAACGAAAAACTATAACAAATCTTAGCGAAAGAAATGTGACAATATTATTGCATAATGAAAGTTACAATGCACCGGTCTAAACGCAGTTGTGGATCTGACACATGGCGGACAGAAAGCTCTGGTGGATGCAGTGGGATGATGGTTTGCTGGATTCGACTGCAAGCACAGCGTGAGGGCTGTATGCTCAGCGTGCAGGATAGAAGCCCAGCATGAAGGATGCAATGTTCTCGATGTTCTCAGTGTGGATTGCCCCAAATTTTTGCCAAGATGCCTCTGATTTTTTGAACCCCGATCTGGTTACAAATCAAGGTTTTTATACAGGCATGGGCGTTCTATTCGTATCTCAAACAGGATTATTGGCTGTGAGGTGCTGGAATTCTAGATCAGGTGACATGTGGAGCATTGACCGAGTGTAGAAGAATGAAATTTTACAAGTGTACAGTGTGATGCACGCTAGCGTGTACTGCTGTATGCCAGCATGTACACGCTGGGGATGTGAACTCGGCGTACAAACTTGACTAAAATAAAAGAAGTCATTTTTACAAACTACTACTACAACAAGAAGTATCCAGTTCGGCCTTTGGATTTGGGCTCGGATGTCACGAGAGTGCTGCTAATATTCTTGGACTTAATCTGACATGGTTCTTCTAATGTCTTCCACTGATGTATGTTGTGCTGCATACTGGATGGTGCACGCCAGGCATACACGTTGAGTGGATATGCTGGGTGTACACGTCGGGCGTATACGCTGGGCGTACGGGATGTACATGCTCAGCGTATGAACCCCAAAGTGCATGATTTCAAGGTCAAAACCCAATTTTCTTGAGCCCATGATGATGCCTAACCATTGCCCTGTGTCTGAGAGTCAATGCCTTGTGAAAACCTTGCCCTGGAATGCCTGTTTCAGGTAATCTTTAGAGTCACACGCTAGGCGTGCATGCTGGGTGTGCACGCTGCATACTTAGTAAAATCAAGTGTTTTGAGCTAAGAATGGCAGGTTTAATTTCGAATGTTGCCGTAGTCTTCTGTGGGTCCCGGGGAACCATTTTTTGCTTGGTTCGACTCCGTTTGAAGCTATCTGTGAGGTTTTCAAGCTTCATTCATGCTGAGGGGCATCACGACTTAGCTTGATTCTTGCCAGAGAAGTACTAAGCTCAAAATTTTGTGGTGTTTCATTGGCCCCTCTTTGTTGATGCTTGGAGGAATCAACCCAAGAAGCGTCGACAAAGAAGTAAAAAACACCACAAGTGACTTAGTAGATACATTATCCTTTGATGCTTGGCCTGGTGTCATTGCACCATGTTCAATAGTACATGAAATTAACGAAATGAAATTTATAGCTGGATAGGGGGATGGAAATTGTGGAGATTGGAAACTGATCTAGGAATTGTGCATAGGGAAGGGGATGCTCTGGTGTGTGTCGGGTCGTGTTGATCCTTGTCAACAGCCATTGTCTAGCAGACTCGAGACCAAGACATGAGGTGTATGTCCTTTGGTGGAACAAGACTCTTGTTTAAGAGAACTTGTTGGCGTAATCAAAGCCACGATGATGATGTGTTACATTCTTTGGAGGAACAGGGTCTTTGTTTGATATTAAAGTGCACCTGTTGGCGGAGAGCCAAAGCTATGTAATGAGATGTTACTTGAGTGTTTAAGACTTGAGTACTTGCTTCCAAGACAATTGCCTTCCCACATAGGGCTTATATGGGAAGTGCCAAGGGTCTTTTTTCTTAAAGAGCTTTGTTTTGATCTTGTACTCATTGCTCAAATGCCATGTCGTGTGTTGCATGTTGTGTGTTGCAACTGCTTAAAGGTGTTGCAATGCGCCACAGTGTGCTCGATGTTTTGGAATGCACTAGGTGTGTCTAGGGTATGACTGAGTAGAGTATGTTGAGGAATAGATGGGAAGTGTAATGGGAAATGTACTAGTGAATGGCTTGATTAACCTAGTTACGTGTGTTAGGCACAATGTGATACCTTGCCTCTGTGATGAAGTGCATTCTCGTACGAATACCTCTGAGTGTCATCCTACAAACACAACGCCAAGAAGACAAAAAAACCACAAGTGGGTGAGTAAGCTTAGACTTTAATAGCATTTGATAAAACCAAGCATCAGATGAGACATCAAATATGGAATATAAATGTTAGCAATGTTGAGTGAGGCAGCAACTCTGATGAAGTTTGAATGCAGCTACCGATCAGGAGACTGGAGATGAAGCTACCATTTTATAGTCATAGCGGACTATTGTGGGTTAGTTTTATGTCATAACCCATTGGACAGTGCCAGTTTATCATCGTAGAGGACAATACATTGCTAGTTTATAGTCTTGGTGGACTGTGAAGAGGCAAACAAGTTTATAGTCTTAGCGGACTCTGGTGAACAAAACTGTGGTAGTTTAAAGTCATACCGGAAGAGCACTAGTTTGTTGTCATTGCGGACAAACTATGGTGCCAGTTTATTGTCATAACGTCAGGACGAGCTATGGTATCAGTTTACCTTCATGATTCCAGGACTAGCACATACCTAAGTTCATGTTCAAACATAAAACGGTTTCAAGTACAAGTGGTTTGTCGGATGTGCGAGTTCATTACCGTTCATATCGACTAATTCAAATGCTCCATTGTCAAATGCTTTGGTGACCAAGTAGGGTCCTTCCCAATTGGCGGAGAATTTGTCTGGGAGTTCACGAACAACTTTGAGTACAAGGTTGCCTTCCTTGATTGGGCGTTTATGGATATCGTGTCGATGGCACCGTCATTGTTGCCTTTGGTACCATTCAATCTGATCGAGTGCACGCGTGTGTTCCTCCTCCACCAAATCCAAGTCAACAATGCGTAAGTCATTATTTTGATCTTCGTCGAGGAATCTAGAGAGCATGATCCTTAAGGACAGTACCTACAACTCCAAAGGTACAATAGCTTCTGAACCATAAACAAGACTATATGGCGTCTTACCTGTGGAAGTCCGATGCGTAGTGCGATAAGCCCATAGTGCGTATACTAACTATTCATGCCATTTTCTCTTGCTCTGTGTAAGCATCTTCTTTAGTACTGAGATGATGATCTTATTTGTGGCTTCGGCTTGTCCATTGCTCTGAGGGTAGTATGGGGACGAAAATGAATGTTTTATCCCTAGACTTTCATAGAAATTTCTAGTTTCGGTACTGCTAAACTATGGCCCGTTATCAGTGATGATGGTTATTGGAATGCCAAAATGGATCACAATGTTTTCTAGAATGAAGTTGCATATGTGTGTAGATGTGGTCTTCCTAAGAGGAATAGCTTCTACCCATTTCGTGAAATACTCTGTCACGGTTATGATGAAGCTATGTTTCATGGAAGATGGGGGAGATATCAGCCCGATAATGTCTAACCCCCACTTCTAGAAAGGCCAAGTGATTTGTGTCGTATGAAACTCATTTGGTGGAACATGTATGAGATTGCTATGTTTTTGATAGATACTACACATTTTGACCTTGGGGAAACAGTCATACTCCATGTGTGGCCAATAATAGCCCAAATGTCTTATTTTCATTGCCATTGCTTTAGGCGCTATGTGTCCTCTGCATAGTCCATCATGTACTTGCTCGACGATGGTTTGGCCATCAGTGCTACTAACGCATGTTAACAACATGCCTTCGTAGGATCGATGACACAACGTGTCTCCTATCAATGCATACTATCGAGAATGTTTTCGTACTGCGTCTTATTTTTCATTCATTAGGTGTTGCAGTGTTTCACCACGTAGAAGGCACTTTTTTATATCATCATACCATTCTACCGAGTGTGTTGTACTAACGGATGCAATCGGTAATTCATCGGGAGTATCAGTTATGGGTTTAGCACAACTGATTATAGAGCTAGGCAACATGTGGAATATGTTTGGTGATATGTTTAGAGCTAACATGGTAAGTGCATCTGTGATGATGTTATTATTTTTGGAAACATGTTGCACATATGTATCTTCGAATTGCTTCAGTAAGTGCTTAGCCAAATCACAGTATGGTTGTAAATGTTGCACTTTGCATGTATAAACATCTGTGACTTGATTTAAAACTAGTTGTGAGTCTCCCTTGACTACTAGTTGTGTGATGTCTGATGCTAGTGCCACCATGAGACCTCTAAGGAGACCTTTGTATTCTATTACGTTGTTGGTACAGTGAAAGTCGAAGCGATAAGCAAAAGGTTGGATCTCCCCGGAGGGATAGGTGATGACGGTGGCAACACTTCCTCCTTGAGAGGTGGATGCTCCATGAAAGTTCAAAATGGCATTGTAGTCATTGGGTACTATGTCTATCGCACTCACATTTTCATTAGGGAACTCTGGCTCTGTCGTTGCCTGGTCGTGCATTGGTGATGCAGTCATTTGATTTGCTATGGCTTGACCTTTAACTGATGATTGCATTATATAGTGTAGGTCGAACTCAACTATCATGGCTTTCTAGCAAGCTATTCTACTTGACTCATAAACATTTCCTATGATGGCTCTGAGCATGTTATCCTTGCAGATTATATTGACTTGGTTATGGAAGAGATAATGTAGCCATTTCCTCAAGGAGAAGATAAGGGCTAAACACGACCTCTGCACCTTGTTGTACTTCTTCTCATGGGCCACTAATGCATGGCTTAAATAGTAAACAGGGACCTTAGTTCCATCGTCTCATTTCTGGCAAAGCATAGAAGTGATGGATGAATCCGAGGTGGCCAGGTAGATATAGAATGGTTTGTTATTCTAAGGAGGATAAACTTTCGGTAGTTGAACAAGTGCCATTTTAATGTTATCAAATGCTTCTTGGCACTGTGAAGTCCATTCAAAATGGACATTCTTACATAGCAAATGGTTCATGGGTCTCAACGTGTCCATAAATTTTTCTATGAAACGCCTAATGAACTGTAATCTACCTTGTAGACCTCGAAGTTGGGTAAGGTTACTTGGTGGTTTTAAGTTGATAATAGCTTTAACCTTGTCCGGATCTACTTGTATTCCTGTTTCTGATACTACGAAACCTAGCATCTTGCCCGTTTTTACCCTGAAGACACATATATCTTAAACGTTTCGAATCTTTCAATTTTTCATATCTGTCTCTATTGTCCAAGGTCTAATGTATGTTTTTCTCATGCGACTAGGGGCCAAACTGAGATGGGATCCATCTAAGGCCGTGTGCATAGATAGTTTGCCTATACTATCGACAGAGATTGAGCAAGTGCCTAGACAGATCTATAACGATGTGGTGGAATGTGTTGTGCAGAATGCTAAGTCTCTTTGGACCTATAGGCGTTCGATCGAGGAACTATGGTTGCAAATTCAGGCTGGGAAAAAAGAGATTTCAAAGCTATCAGTAGAATGGGATGATCTCAAGGCACACTATGACTTCACCTCAGCAAGGTTAATGGGTGATCGTTCTTGGCAAACTTTCGAAGTTACTTATACCAGGTATTGGGATCTATTAGACCACCAAGTAACTATGACTCGGGCGCTAGCAGAACGAAAGGCACAAATAGATTTACTGAACCTCAAATGTCAGGATTGGAAGGCTTTTGCTTCTAAGGTGTGGAAATGGGGTCAAGATGAAAAGAATCATAAGCATCATTATAAAAAATCGTTAAAGAAAGTATCTATAGAGAAGCGTCAGATGGAAATGTTTGTTGAGGGTTTAGGTCTGCGCTCTGCATTTGACACATTTGCTAAGCATACCATAGTGGAGATGGAATCGCCCAAGAGGGTAATCACCACGGCTTCTGGGGAGGTTTCTGTGGGGGAGTTTCCCCTGAAATGTCCCACTTAGTCCGTAGTGGACAAAGGGAAGGCTTTGGCCAACGCTGATCTGGGCCTTGATGGGACTGATTGGGCAAGTGTCTCTAAAGAGAAAATCCTGCGTTGGTTGGAATTCGGTCTAGGAGGATCTTCTTCAGTAAGTAATTTAAAGTTGTGAATTTTTTTTATTCCATAGCTTTTGGAATTCTTCTCTTTTCTTTTTTTGTTAATTATTTTATTTTACCTTTTTATAGGGTCAGGGTGATGGTGATGATCAAGAGGGTGGCCCCAGTGGAGCAGGGACCCGTGGTGCTGGGGAGTCTGAGGGGGACACCCCTCTCGACCCTGATGTTTAGCTTTAAGTTTGGTCTTATCATCGCTCCTATCTTTATATGAGTTGCAAATAGAATATTTTGTTTTGTTTTGTGTATGAACTGATGGCTAAAATTGGTTAATTATGGTATTTATCTATTTTGTAAATGAATATATATATTTTTTGTTTGAATTTTGAGTTTTTCTGAACATTGATAAGCGTGGAGTTAAAGTGAAGAATCTTTTTTTTCTTTTGGCTGTTGTTATTTAAATGTAAACACGGTGCAGCAATGTAAAATGTTTTGTTTGTTTTGTTGTTTAAGTGTAATGCACGAAATAGGAATGCCAGTGGGAATGTAATTGTAATCGAAGGATAATTGTGAGAAGGGGAATGTGAAGAAAAACTGTAGCTGATACACAACAATGTAAGCATAAATTCGAACAGTGAACTTGAATTTGCAAGAAAACAAATGTAAGAAAATGCTCTACTTTAAGGTCATTTCAGGCCATGCGCACACGTGCATCAGTTTAAAGTCATGATGGACTATAGCCTTGATGTTCTAATTTAATACCATTTCGGACCCCATGCACTAGTTTAAGGCCATTTCAGGCCATGTATAAACAAGAGAAGTTTCAAGTGATACTGGTGGATTTCTTGGTAGACCAGCCATTCCTGACCATGGCTAGTTTTATGTCGTTGCGGACATGTGATAGTTTAGTGTCATTTCTGACAATGAATGTAGTTTAACATCATTTCAAACTAAGGATGTAGCTTATTGGTTTAGTAATTTTTTGAATTTTCATAGTTTTACGTTGGGAGTGACACTAATAGGTATGATTCTGTATTCAGCATCCCCTTCACTGATTACATTGAACGGTAATTCAGCCTAAGGGACATCTGGTGGAATAGGATCTATGTTGGTATCTTCTAGTGTTTCCATGTGTATGGTAGTTTCGATGTTTGGTGTAGTTTCCGTATTAGGCGGTGCATGTATGGTTTCAAGTCCGAGTGTTTTTGTGCTAGGAGAAACTTTTTTACGTCTGATGGATCATTGTCTATTGGTCGCGTGCAACTTTGTTTCTCATTTGTATCATCATATTTAGGCCATTCAAACTTAACCTCCGAACCTTGGTCTGTATCCATATATGACGAGATGGTCGGTGTAGCAGCCTCCCCATGTATAATGATTTTGCCACCTTTGTAAGGTAGGTGAATCTCTTGGTGTATGGGGGAGAAGACTGTTCTAAGTTGGGCCAGCCAGGGTCTTCCCAATATTAAATTGAACCCTGGCATTTTGTCGATGACAATGAAGTTAGCTGATGTGGGGAATCGATCCCCTGCTATAAAGTCCATAGTTATGGTGCCTTTTACTACTACACGTGATCCACTAAACGATTTTAAGCATGTGGTGGAGGTTGGTTTGATTAATTCTGTAAGCCCTAATTGTTCAATGATGGGATAGGGTACTACATTCGTGGCGGCTCCGTCATCTACATGCACTTGATGTATTTTAAATTGATTTACTTGTATGGTTATGAACATGGGTGCAGTTGTCACTTCTCCTATTTTCTCGTCAATCTTCATGTTGTTAGTATGGAAGCCTAGTGATTTGGAAGTCGATCCGTGTAGCGAATACATTACCGCATGAATGGAATGTTCATTTGGGGGTAAGTCTTTGCTTATTGGAATCCATGTCAGCATGTGCACTAGGGCTTCGCGATGAGTTTGAGAAATTAATATCAATTCATATAGGCTTAGTAAAGTGTTTTTCTATTTGAGTGCCTACGTGACCTATGTTAGGGCTGTTGCTAAATCTTTACTGTTAGGTGTATGTCTGTTAATGGTTACTTGGTCCATTGGGCCCAACAGTTTTATTTCATGTGCATCCAATTTGACATTTTCTTCCATGACTGTTGATTTAGATGCATCATGCATTCCAGATGATTCTCTTTTATAGCTCGTAATCGATTCGTTGGTAGGTGATGCCATGGGTACTGCACTTAATGGGGTAGGCTTGGGGGGTCCTAAGGTAAGCCATTGATGTTCCTTCTCCAATCGTTCCCGTGTGAGCCTGTCTGCCAAGTGCTCCCGTGTGTGGCGCGGGGGAACGTTTGGTTTTTGAATATCTAGTTGCTTTGGAACTCGTATGACATATGGAGTAGGATGAGGTTGCGATTGGGTGGTCAAAGGTGGTTGAGTGTCAGGCTTCCTGGGCACCCTAACTACATACGGGGTTAGTTTATTCTATGTTTGCAGGGTGGAGGGTTGATGGTTATCAGGATGTCTGGGTATCTTCACAACATACAGGGTAGGCCTAGTTGGGGCTTGTGTCTCTGTAGTTACAATCACAGGAGGCACCCAGACTACATAGGGAGTTGGCCAGGTAGGAGGTTGCGTGTTTGTGATACTAGCGGCAGGAGGTACACGCACCACGTATGGTTTTGGTGGTATGGTAGAGGTTGCCTCCGCGGGGGGTATCTGGATGACATAGGGTTTTTGTGAGGTGGGAGGGTTACATGGAGAGTATGATGATTGAGGTGCGGGCATTGGTGCGGTAGGAGGAATATGAACTACAAAAGGTCTCTTAGGGATTTGTTGCTCATTATCTAAGTAAATGGTGTTAATTCCAGGTTTGTTCGTTGTCTAAGTAAATGATGTTAATCACGTATGGGGCCTCCTTAGTATTTAGAGGGTCCTTATATATGCCCATGGCTTGGTTTTGTGGTTGGACCAGGTTGGCCTCGTCGAAAGTGATCTCACCTCCGTCGATCATCCGTTGAATATCTTGTTTCAGGATGAAACAGTAATCAGTGCCATGCCCTTTGCGTTGATGATAATCACAAAAACAGTATATTCTAAAGCCCCTTGGAACTGGAGGCTCATCTGGTGTTGCCAAGCTTGGGTTCTCGACCAACTGACAGAATCAATCATGTCTTTGGATTGCTGCCGAGGACAATTGTTTATGTTTCATTAGCCTAGCCTTCAGGAGTTGGTCAAATAACTGTGAGGGTTTCATGGGCAACCATATGTATTGAGAGGGGTCTCTCCTCTTGAAGTTTCTCACGCAACCTAGTGTAGGGTTTTGTGATGTGGACGGTTCGGGTGCAGTAGTGAGAGCAGGTCTAGTATAGCTAGTTAGGGCAATGGGGGGTTTGCCTCGTTGTCCCATACTCGTTTGTTGTGTTTTCGCTACTACCGCTATAGTTGCCTTAGCCTTTTCTTTGTCTTTCTTATTGTGTTGGTTTTTGAAGGCTGAATAGGTGGGGTCATGGCTATTTTGGGCTACCTCCTCTATGTTCTTTATTTGTACAAATGCTTGATTGAGCGTGCATGTGTTAAGATAGTATAGCTTGGACTTCACAAAATTGTTAATAGCCCCTTTTAAAATAGTGAGGAGATAAGTCTCTGAGATTGGTTCATGTAGCTCATTGAGGGCAGCACTCCATCGTTGAATAAATTTTTGAATAGGTTCAAGAAGTGCTTGCTTGACCTATATCAGGCTATCAAGTGTTGCTTCAGGCTTTNTGCTTGCTTGACCTATATCAGGCTATCAAGTGTTGCTTCAGGCTTCCAGTTATACTTGAACCTAGTGACAAACTGGTGTAATAGATCTTCTAAGGAAGATATAGAGTTTCGGGACAAAGCCCGATACTAGTCAAGTGCTCTCCCTATGAGGGACATGGGGAACACCTGCAAAATAGCATGTGGCCACGCCTAAAGTAATACACATTCTAATATAAACATTATAAGATGGGCGTTGGGGTCTATCTCCCCATTGTATTTAGTTAACATGGGTAAGAAAACACCTTTAGGTAATGTTAGAGGTGGAACCGAAGATCTGATAGGATCATCTTGATAGAAATCCACTATCTTTAACTCTTTGTCGATAGCTGTTCTGAGGCACTTAACCTCATCAATTAGCTCTTGCATCATTTTTTTAGTGTCAACCTAGTCTCGGGCACTAGGTGAGATGGCAGATTGGTTATGTTGTGTAGTATACACGTTAGATTGTTGTATGGTGGGCGGGAAAGAGGAAAGTTGAGTGGTTGCAGTTGGGCTTGTGGAACATTCATGGTAGGTGCTGCTAAGGGTGGCATACTGTAAGGAAAGGGTTGTTGTTGTTGTACTTGAGGGATATTCATGGGAGCAAGTGTAGGAGGTGGTACATTGTAGTTAGGCGATTGATGCGTTTGTGTACCAATCCCAGCCCACTGTCTAGTCATGTTTTGTGCAGGAACACCTTGAACTTATTGAGTTGAAGTGGTAAAGGAAGCCCTTTGAGTTTGGATCCATGGTATATAATGTGCAGATATAGAAGCTGGTATCACATATGGAATCTCGATCACTCGGGGTGGGAAGGTCACTCCTACATTATTTTGAGGGGGTTGTTGTTGGGGTTGTATTTGCAAGAGAGGGGGTAAGGTGGTGACTGGAGGGATAGTGGAGATGGGTATGTTGAATTGATTATTAGTCAAGGGGAAAGTGGGAATGAGGGTAGAGGCTTCTTGTTGAGGTACAAGTGCTTGAGTGGTTCTAAGTGATTGGAGGAACGTAGTTTATCCCATGAATGGGTGAAACAATGGGTTCACGTAAGTTTGTGGGCTGAGGGTATGGTATGAATCTTTGTGTTTAGACTGAGCTGCAAAGTCATCCTCCTCTTCCAATTGAGGATTTGCTATAGATTGGTCTAAAGACTGATTCTTGGCTAGGAGGAGCTGTGAGATAAGTTCAGAGTAGTGCTTGAGGAGAGGGATGATGTCATATGGGGAAGGGATGGACTCATGTCCTCCCCTATAAAACAGTTTGTATTGTCTTTTGACCTCCATTTCAGTTTGGTCCACTACTAGGCTAGCTTGGATTTTTACACATATGAAATTATATTATTCATGTTTGATAACGTTGAATGATGGGCTCTTCCCTTGTAGTCTAAGAGATCGGCGGGGCCCTCCCTGGGGGTTAACCTCACTACGGGCCCCAATGGGTTGTATAGCAAGCATCAGCGTTGTCGTGGGGCCCACGGTATCCGGAATGGACTTGGTCGAAGTGTTGGTATTGAAAGTATTCATGGTAGAAAGTTCTAAACGTAAGTGTATGCAGATGAAAATTTGATTAAGTATGAAAGTATGGATAGAATGCTCGGCGTACAATGCACAGGCACTGTTGTGAGTGTGAAGGGGCTGATCACAGCGATCACAGCATGTGAGCTAAGCTCACGGCGTGCAGACTGCAATTGTCAACGTGTAGATAGAATCCACAGCGTACAGCGTGCAAGTAAGCTAGACAGCGTGTAGACAGGGTCTACAGCGTATAGCGTGCAAGTGAGCTGGACAGCGTGTAGACAGAGTCCACAGCGTACAACGTGCAAGTGAGCTAGACAGCATGTAGATAGGGTCTACAGCGTGCAAGTGAGCTGGACAGCGTGTAGACAGAGTCCACAGCGTACAACATGCAAGTGAGCTGGATAGCGTGTAGATAGAGTCCACAGCGTACAGTGTGCAAGTGAGTTGGACATCATGTAGACACTGGGAATTCTGCAGGACAAAATACAGATTAGAGAGGTTCAAAATTAGATTTAATGTTGAGGCTATATAGATCTGGGAGAATAAGGCGGTAGATCCGAAGCGTAGGGGGGTGTGTGTATGAGATCAGAGTAGATTGAAACAGTTTCAAGGCCCTCCTTCTAGCGTCATTTTTTGTACTATCCGAACTCGTCGGTCTCCGGCTGGAATGAAACAGAACCAAGAGATTTGCTGGAGATGATGGTTTGGCTGTGGGCGTTCTATTCGGATCTGAGACAGGATTATTGGCTGTGAGGTGCTGGAATTCTGGATCAGGTGACATGTGGAGCGTTGACCGAGTGTAGACGAATAAAATTTTACAAGTGTACAGCATGCTACATGCTAGCGTGTACTGTTGTACGCCAGTGTGTACACGCTGGAGGTGTGAACTCGGTGTACAGACTTGACTAAAACGAAAGAAGTCATTTTTACAAACTACTGCTACAACAAGAAGTATCCAATTCACCCTTCGGATTTGGGCTCGGATGTCACGAGAGTGCTGCTGATATTCTTGGACTTGATCTGACATGGTTCTGCTGATGTCTTCCACTAATGTACGTTCTGCTGCACATTGGATGGTGCACGTCGGGCGTACACGCTGAGCGTATACGTTGGGTGTACACATTAGGCGTATATGCTGGGCGTACGGGATGTACATGCCCAGCGTATGAACCCAAAAGTGCATGATTTCGAGGTCAAAACCCAATTTTCTTGTGCCCATGATGACGCCTAATCATTACCCTGTCTCTGAGAGTCGATGCCTTGTGAAAACCTTGCCCTGGAATGCCTATTTCGAGTAATCTTTGGAGTCGCATGCTGGGTGTGCACGCTGGGTGTGCATGCTGCATACTCAATAAAAGCAAGTGTTTTGAGCTAAGAATGGTAGATTTGATTTTGGATGTTGCCGTAGTCTTCTGTGGGTCCCGAGGAACCATTTCTTGCTCAATTCGACTCCGTTTGAAGCTGTCCACGAGGTTTTCAAGCTTCAGTCATGCTGAGAGGCATCACGACTTAGCTTGATTCTTGTCGGAGAAGTACTAATCTCAAAATTTTGTGGTGTTTCAATCCCACTACCCACAAGGTTTTCATCAACAAAGATGTGATATTTGCAAAAGATAAAATGCAAGAGAAGGGAGATGATAGCACTTCAAAGGAGAATTCAGAGACTACTAGAATTCAAGTAGAAGATAAGATAAAAGCTGAAGATTAGGTAAATTTTGAAGCAACATCAATGTATGAAGAGAAATAACTAGTCAAGTCTGAAGCTTATGAAGTTCGTCGATCATCTCAGGCAAAAAGATCACCAACTTGGCACTCAGATTATGTTACTAAAAGCAATGTTGCATACTGCCTTTTAACAAAGGATGGAGAACCCTCAACTTTATATGAGGCTCTCAAAATTTCAGATGTGGTTTTATGGATGGCAGCAATGCAAAAGGAGATTGAAGGTTTACATAAAAAGAAGACATGGGATCTTGTTACACTACCACAAGGAAGGAAGGCTATTGAAAAAAATGGGTCTACAAGATCAAACATGGTAGTAATGACTAAGTAGAGTGATATCATGCAAGATTGCTGATAAAGGGATATGCTCAAAAAGAAGGAATTGACTTAAACGAGATATTTTCTCCTATGATTAGACTTACAATAATTAGAGTAGTCCTTGCAATGTGTGCTATGTTTGACCTACATCTAGAATAATTAGATGTGAAAACTACTTCATGGAGATCTTGAAGAAGAGATTTACATGCTCCAACCAGAAGGTTTTGCAAAAAAAGAAAAAGAGAACTTGGTTTGTAGGTTGAGCAAATCTCTGTATGGTCTCAAATAGGCACCAAGGTGTTGGTACAAGAGATTTGACTCATATATCATGAGCCTTGGATACAATAGACTCAGTGTATACCCTTGTACACATTTCAAAAGGTTTGATGAAGATTTCATCATTTTGCTATTGTATGTGGATGACATGTTGGTTGTAGGCCCCAGCAAAGAGCAAATCCAAGAATTGAAGGCATAGTTGGCCAGTGAATTTGATATGAAAGACTTGGGACTAGCAAATAAGATTCTAGGGATGCAAATTCACTGAGACGGAAATAACAAGAAGATTTGGCTTTTTCAGAAAAACTACTTGGGTAAGATTTTGCGATGCTTCAACATGCAAGACTGTAAGTCAATTGTACCCCACTTTCTATTAATTTCAAATTATCCTCCGAGATGTGTCCTAGCAATGAAGTAGAGAGGAATGGGATGTGTTGAGTACTATATGCATAAGCAGTGGGAAGCTTAATGTTTGCTATGATTTGTACAAGACCAGACATTGCACAAGTAGTGGGAGTAGTCCGTCGATACATGGTAAATGCTGGACGAGAGCATTGGAGTACTGTTAAGATAATCTTGAGATACATTAAGGGTACTTTAGATGTTGCATTATATTATGGAGGATTGAAATTTACTATTAAAGGTTATGTGGTTTCAAATTCTGCAAGTGATCCAGATAAAAGAAAATCTACTATAGGCTATGTGTTTACACTTGCAGAAGGAGCTATAAGCTGGGGATCAAGATTGCAAATAGTAGTAGCATTATCTACAATAGAAACAGAATACATGGTAGCTACACAAGCTTACAAGGAAGCAATTTGGATTTAAAGGTCATTAGAAGAGCTTGGACACAAACAAGAGAAGATTCATTTGTTTTGTGATAGTCAAAGCACCTTGCATAATGCAAGGAATCCAACCTTTCATTCAAGGACAAAACACATAGGAGTAGAATTTCACTTTGTTCGTAACGTAGTAGAAGATGGAAGTGTGGATATGTAGAAGATACACACCAAGGATAATCTTGCAGATGTTCTGACCAAGTCGATTAACATGGACAAGTTTGACTGGAGTAGATCATCATATGGCCTAGCAAAAACATAAACAACATAGAATGGCAAGGTAGAAAGGATGGTGTGGAGATATGATTGATCCTCAATCAAAATCTCCAAGTGGGAGATTGTTGGCCATAGTTATCATGATAAATTTAGGCCATGGTTATCCTGCTAAAATTCGGCTATGGTTATCTTGCTAAAATTCGGCTATGGTTATTAAAATAGTGGGTGGTTATCATTAGTTATTTAAGGGTCCCTTCACCAATATAAAAGTGACCTCCCTCACCTCAATTCAGATCCATCACATACATCCCCTTTCCATCCCACTCTTACATTCTTCTCCTATTTCATGAGAGATAGACTTCTTCTTGTTCACTCCTTGTGATGAAGAGAGAAGCTTGTTATTGCCATTTCTAATAATAAGATCCTTCTACATTTGCATGCAGTTCCATTGCTCTTTATTTTCATCTCATTTCATATTTTGTTGCCAGATCTGCTAACAAGCATCTCTCTCTTGGATACCGCCATCTCAGAGCTCTGGTACAGCATCAACTCCTACGTTGCTGCATCATCATTGTTGGTGGTCATCCAAATGCTATCAGAGGCTACTCGGTCCGATTCATCGCAAGGAATTGAGCATTCGTGATTTTGAATATGTTTGGGTACGTATGCCTTAAGAAAAAGCGAGGATGGGTTCCGGTTCATAGCCAGGACGTGATAAAGAAAATTTAAATATATTAGTTTTTTTAAAAAATTAAATCTTATATATCATAAAAAAACATTGTAGAATATAGAACAAGTACAATGTAAATCGAAAATATTGTTAATGCTTAAAAATTGCTATATCACCATTAAACTAAAGCAAGAAGGGCATTGAATCCATTTCCCTACTGAAAGCCATAATATGGCCAAACATATAAATTCTACAACAATCAAAATGACAACAATAAAATGAAACCCTTTTGTTACTCAATCCAATTTTTCCAAGAATAAAATTAAGCATCAAGCTTCAACCAAATTTATAACAAATCATGTCTACTAATACTTTTGTTCAACCTATGAGTAGGGCTGTATTATCATGCTAAAGAAGACCACATTAAAAGAAGACACAACTTAACTAAACTCAACTAGGCACAACCCACTAACTCACCTCAACTACAATGATAGAAAACCGTTTGGATCCTAGGGTGGGCACTAGTCATGATGAAGGGGAAAGTTAAAACTGAGCACCATGAACTTGCATATGGCCATTGGCCATGTGCTGGTGGGCTTCATTGGATAATAAGCAAACAATTTGAAAACCAAAAAAGTTGAATAAGCATTCATCCGTCACAATGTTCATGACTCATGACCCATGACAATGACCCTGTTTTGTTTTTTCTTGTTTTTCTTTTCTCAGCCCAGATGAGAAAAAGAGCAAAAACCAACAATGACCAATAAACACGTGTGAATGTGAGTCATGGCGGAACCTTTGACGCTCCCAAAGGCCAATCCATTCAAATGCACTGTTTACCTCGCATGCCCCGTCCCAATCTTGATTTCCGTGTGACCCAAACTTGGAGCCTCTCGTGATTTCTGTGTGTTTATTTATTCATTAGTACTCCCTTCTTTTGCCGATGCGATGAATCTTGATTGCTTTCTGCCCACTTAACAATGAAATGAAGTTTCTGGTAAGTTTCAGAGCAGGAGAATCTACGTAAGATTTTAATGCACAATGCAGACATCGAGAACAAGGCATGAATAATACAAGGAAACGCAAGGGGACCATTTCAATGTATACATAGAGATCAAGACAAAATTTCATTGTACGTGCTTCCGAACTTACAACAACCGGACCGTCCCAGTCGGCAGAGTTACCTCCATCTATGTCAAAGGCCTTGCGTTGCTGCTGTATCAATCCAGCGACTACAGCGTTGCGCCCAGAACAAGGTCCGTGGTGGAGAAGAGAGACCGGTTATTTCAGTCCAGCATGAGCCGTATCAGCGGTTGAAACGGGCTCTGCTTGCATGTCAGGGCCGGCTTCGACGCCGACGGGACCATCATTCATCTGTGGCAATGCAGACTGCGGTGCAACCAGCTGTGGACATTCGATGGCGACTACACCATTCGGTTGTTGGGAAAATGCATGGTTTCCGCCGTGTGGTTTACAGAAGTGGCATTAGGATTTGTTTAAATCTCTGCCGTGTGGTTTACTATATTTTAACCGTGTTGTCTCCGACTGTCCATATTGTGTTCCTTGTTCACTTTCATCCTCTCAATGTAATCGCGTATGGCCATGAACTCTCTCATTGGGACTTGGAGGATGTACGTTTCAATAATTTAATCCAATGTGCATAGTCCGTTAAATAAATTAAGTTTTTACTTTTAAAAAATTTCTTTTCTAATGTTCAAGGTTAATATATTAAAATGGATCATCCCTTAAAGCTTTGATATAAGTATTAGGCTCGATGTAGGTATTTGGAGGGTTGGTGGATGAACCAAAGCCTAACAAGAAGGTTGGCCAATGAACGAAAGATTAACCTCTTCAAGTTGGTATGCCTAAACATCTACCAACTCAAGAAATAAGCACCTTATCATTATTTCAAAGTTTGGTGTCTTCAAGATTAATATATAAAAAGTGTGAAACCTGAGTAACAAAATTTGGCATTGAAAAGAATACACTTAGCAAGTTCCTATAAACAACCCTGTATCAATTTATATAAGAACTTATATAGGTAGGTAAATCAAATAAGATCAATGCATAAGTCTAAAAAAATGAAAACATGTAGACTAAGCCTTTCTTATTGATAACTCAATAGTACATAATTTCATCTTATAAATACTTCAAATAATATCAAATATCATCTAGAATAACAATGAGATATTAGCCTAGTGGTAAGATTCTTAATTTGGAAACTTCAAATTAATTATTAAGGCCTTGATCAATTAGTTAGAGTATATAGCTTGCAATGTGCAAGTCATAAATTCAATCCTAATGGATATCTTAATCAAACATTGTCACATTCTAGTATAATTCTTATAAAATATCATATTACCTATATGTCTTAGGATGTACTTATAGTCAAATTATTTTGTATTCCAACACCTCCCTAGAAACTCAAACTTAGGGGTTTGATTCTACTAGATAATGTTGAGTGATAAAGTTCTACAAAAGTTTTATGTTTGCTATATATTAAGGGATTACATCTAGTTATCTATTTATGGATCCAACAATGCTACCCACCTTTGTCTCCCAATAGATCACATATTAGAAAAGGGTCCCAATAATAGAATTAAGAATTAGTTAGAGAAAAATGAAAATATATGGTATAAACAATGAGGTATTAGCTTAGTGGTAAGACTTTTGATTTGAAAGCTCCAAGTCTTGGGTTTGATTCTAGTGAGCAATGTTGAGTTATAAAGTCTTAATTAGACTATATATTTTGGAATGTACCTATATTACAATTATTTCAGGATTCTAATACCCCCACTTTCAAATATATATATGGAAACTGGAAATTTTTATTATGTTCAGGAAATCACAAAGGATTTATTTGATAGTTACAAAGTCTTAACATATTTTTGAAGAAATTTAAAAACATCATTAACGTAATGCCCTAAGTAGATAGGGTTAATTTGAAAGAAAGTAATTAGTAGATTACAATTAATAGTATAATTTAATCAAATATAAGCCAATGATGGAAAAAATAAATATATATATATATTCTTCATCTTCTATGCTTTATTTGCATAATCTACAAATACACTCTTCTCTTGGTGAATTAATCTAATGACCTGTTTGAATAAGAAGATGATCAGAGTTCATTCTTGTGTTAGCAATTTGATTCCTTAAATGAACATGAATAGCTAAGAATAGATACTCTTAAGTACTAGACAACAAACCTCCTCTAATAGAATGTAAATAGAAATGCTTTTTCCCTACTGTGTTCAACCAAAATTTAGCCAGGAATTTTTCTTTTATAGTTTTTTAGAAGAGCCTTTTGTTTAAAGGAAGATTTTCTATTACAATATTCCATGACTGAAGCTATAATTTTCCTTGATGAAACCATTCATCTTCTTGTGTAGCATTCATTATCTCCTTAGCATCATTAACTTACTCCATGTAAGTTAACTTTTAAGTATAAACAATAAATTGACAAAGGGCTTCAACTTCAAGAGGAAGCAAATCTACTTCTAAAAGTAACATATCATAAGAATGTATTTTTACTTGAAATTCACATAGAAGAAATTGTTTTTGAACATGCTCTTATTTTTTCTAGTTATTTGTGGAAAGGGAGGATCTCTAAGCAACACATCCATATAATAATATAGGTTGGACAAGACTGAAAAGGTTTTCATTTGATCTCCCGTGCCAAATTTATTTCATGCTACAATTATTTCATAAAGCAAATAGAGCTCGCATGCTACTTGAAACCTTTTGAAAAATAATGATATGTCAACTATAATTATAGGAAAATTCAACTCCTAAATATTTATAAGATTCACATATATCAAGTCTTTTTTCTTCAAGGAAAAAATTATAAATTTTATTTCTAGTACTAAAAACTAGAATTTTAAACTTATTAATATTAACTTTCATACTAGAATGGTTGTAGTAGTCATGAAGAATTTGAAGCATATAATTTAATTATGTAGTTGATTTTGCAATCAAGGCCACATCATCTACAAAGAGAAGCATGTTCAAAAATAATCCATTCACTAATAATGAGTAACAAGTATACTCTACTCCTGACCATATGAATCACTAGAGTTCACTATGAAATCTAGTCAAATTTTGTAGATTTTAGCCCTCTAGGTACATTGGGTATAGGAAGTGAATCTAACAATCGTGATTATTGTCTTCTTAGTTCCACTTATTAGGTGCAAGTGTATGGTTAAGTGTAACTAAGGCATATGATTTTTATCATTTTATATTTTATTATTTAAGTCACCTAAGTGCTAGAAAATAAAGTGATTAAATGTTTAACTAATCTAATAACTAACTAATGTCTAATTAATCTTAACATAAGCATCCATTTCCACTTTTTGTGTACATCTTGAACATGTTGTAATGCTTTTAGGTTACCAAGCATTGGGTGCTACTAGGATTACCAAGCATTAAATGTATGCTCAAAGTGGTCATACTTATGTGATTTAATTAATCACTATTTAATTAATTGATTTGATGCATTAAAGTAAATTACTCAAATAATAAATGTATTTAAAGTAAACATTAAGCTAATTCCAAATGTTGCAAGGTTTGTGAAGAAAGCTCGCCTTAATTCATGACCATACCAAAGTGCTCAAGTACATTAGTGCTCAAATAAAGATCCATACAATTCTCATTCCTACTACGGGCACTTTAAAAATATTCTAAATTTTAAAAGGAAAAATTGCAAGAGCTTCGCTAGGATACTCCACACACTTCTCACTCATATTGTGGGCACTTAGAAAATATTCTAACTTTCAAAAGGAAAAATTACAAGAGCTTTGCTAGGATACTAACTATGGAGTTGCCATAAATATGGCTTGTGAGCATGTATTTATAGCCAAAGATAGACATGGCATCAACGAGGTCATGTTAATGCATCAAACCAGTCATCGACATGATTACATCAACAAGGTCACATTGACAGGATCACATCAACAACATCTCATTGATGCAACCCAAGGAACACACTTCATCATACCCCCACGACTAAATGAAGACTCATATTCAAGTGAACATCTATTGGATGAATTATAACATATGTTCTTTCTGTATCTCGACATTATGCAAGTCATGATTTTTTTAGGTTAGCCTTATGTTCTCTTGGTGGATCTCTAATAAGTCCTTTTGAATGTCATAGGTGATGGCATTAACAAGAGCTTGGTTGAAGATGACTAACTCCTTTGCATACTTAGCCTCTTTGAGTTTTGGTTAAAGTTATTGGAAAGCTTGATCTCTTGAGATTACTTAGCTGAGAATGGTGGAATTAGCAAGGTGGGCTTGAAGTTTACCAACTTCCATAGCCATGCATTGAATCTCAACTTGGGTTGTTTCAAGTTAGGCACTAGCAATGAGAACTTTGCCCTTAGCCTCCAACAACTTTGATTGGTTTGCTAAAATGATTTCTAGTACATCAAAGTTATCTAGAATTGGTTGCTTAGTTCCAACTAGTTAGTTCAATAACTATTCATGTTGGGCTACATTGAATCTCCCACTTTTGACTCCTACAAATACCTACACATCTCTAAGTGTAGTTATATTAGGTACAAAAGCTACAAGAGGATTAAGTGCATCAACCACTCTGTTAGTAATCACCTTTATTTTCATTTGCTACCCTTGGTGCTACATCATCAAAACTAATACCTCCTTGCCCTCCTTTAAATGCACCAAAAGGGTAGCAATGTTTCCAAATATTTCTAGGATGCTACTATTGAGAAAAAGATGTCGTTACCTTTCAAGTGCTAGGATTTGATCTCGTAGGCACTTGCATTCTTTGGGCAGAAAAAATTGGTGTCAAATCCTCCATCTTGCTAATGGATCATGCTACGTCATTGAGTTGGCTCAATATTGGTCTATAGATAGATGGTTCATCACCACTCATTCCTACTTACTTTTGTTGTAGGAGTTGCTATCAGAGTTTGCACATGCACTCAATGGTAGTGCAGGACTCTAGTGTTTACTCATGAGTGGATGGTGGTAGCAGCTGCTCCTCTTCGATCATCTTGGTAGGTACTTTATCTTTTATCATTTCTGTCTAAGAGGCAGAAGGAGCATGTCTAATAGCATCATTGGAATAGTGAGCTATTCTTTCCCTTCTACATAATTTTTGAATGAGACATGGGAAGGGAAGTGCCTTTATCCCTCATTCATTTTCCTTAAAATTATTCTCCATCTCAAGATAGATCAACTGACAAAGTTTGACCAAAAATTTTCTACTTAGAGAAATGTATGCACAGGTAGAGAAAGTTGTTATTTTGTTGGGCCTCACCGTCAGATTGAGGTGGTAGGTTGTCATCTTGAAGTATTCATGCTCTACCATAGTAAGTGCATCAAAATCCTTACTATCAACACTATAGTACCACTAGATCCACTCCTTCTTGACCTCAGGGTCTACATACATTGAAATTTCTACCAAGGTTGCCCTAGTTTTTGGCAACCCAAGGGCCTCAAAAATGACCTTCACCAAGTAGGAAATAGAGATGTCCTTGATTTTTATTATGACATCACCCTATCTATTATTCTAAAATAGGTATGTTTCGTCCATGTACCATTCTCTGTTGGATGGCAGAATGGGCTAGATGGGAAAAGTCTAGAGTTGAGCCTTAACTTCTTTTGGGGCAAAGTCTAGGAAAGATCTAAATTTTAGTTTAGGTTGAACTATTTTTTTGATCTCCCTAGACCAAATTTACTTTAAATAAGCCTGTATCAAAGTGACCTCAAGTTTCATTCTAGGTTCAAGTGTTTCATATTAGTGGGACTGCTTTGTTTTAGCTTCTAGAATCTAATAGACAGATTCCACATTAGGGTCATGAAGAGATCTTGTTGCATGCATATTAGTTGCTTGCTCCTAGGGCTGCTTCTGGTGGTTTCTTTCAGTTATAGGCCACTTGTTCCTTGGTTGGGATGGTCCTTATTCTCATGGTTGCTTTGGTCTAGATGCCATCTATGATCACAACATGACCAAGGATTAGTATTTAATGTGTAACTTTATAACATTTGAGTACCTTATCTTTTGGGTTAGTTACACTTGGCTAAGTCAAGGTCATGGTGGATGAATCATTTTAATATTATTTTATTAGTATCTTATTTTAATTTCTACCAAAGTTTCTTGGAAAGGTTTAACTCTTCATAACTTAAAAATTTTAATGTCATTTTATTGGTTAAACCTTGTAGGAGTTAGAAAATTTCTGAAAAATTTTCTATCAAAAACCTAAGGTTGGTGGTCCCCATGACATAGAGCTTACCTCTAGTAGATACAAGAATGAAGAATGAAGTGAATTGGATAAGTAGTTTGAAAGTTATGGGCTATGTAAAATTCTAGGCTTTGAAAAATGGAAAAAACTCCTCTTACATTTAAAGTAAATGACAAAAATTTCCAAAGTGTTATGTGGTATTTATACAATTTTATAGTTATGTGGATGGGATCTTGTATACTAGGTTGCATCAACATGAGGGGCTACATTGATGGGATCCCATTGATATGGCTAAAGACAAAACATTTGCATACAAATAAAGAATTATTGATTGAAGTTGAAGTCCATAGAGATCTAGAAAGGCCATCAACATGAAAAAATGCTTGAAGAGGGTTAGATAATTTAGGAAAAAGGAGTTTTAATTAGGAGAAATGATTTGAGAAACTAAAAGGAGTGCAATTGACAAGGAGCACAAGTGATTTGAATGCAAAAATATCTAAGGATAAGGAAATTAACTAACTCAACCAAGGAGTATGTAAGTGGGTCATCCTCATAGTAGGCTAATTCCCTTGCATGCTCTCAAACCAAGGAGTCTGTGGGCTCGATGGGTGATTAATGATTATGAAAAGTTAAGGACTAAATCCTAGAAAAATCTACCTAAGAATTTTGACACAACAAATCAAGACATTGAACAAAACATGAAAAATTGGTAGTAAGGTGAGTTATGAAGAGTAGAGATGGATAAGGTAGAGAGTGGAATGGAGTTTTGGATCATGGTCACATGAAGTCCCTTGTAAATTTAGTGGTTAATACAATTTGATAACATTCATCCTTAGTCCAAACTAAAACCAACACTATTCAGTGACTTTGCATTGACATGTCATGATTGGTCCATCCTCTCAAGATAAACGAGTATTTCCATAGATAATTAACCATTCCTAAAAGAGAAGAAAGGATAAGTAGGAAGTAATATGGGCCTTACTTAGAGGGGACCTTTAGGTGTGGATGATGAAACATGTCACTGGGTTGTGTCTATGGAATTCCATTGACACTATGACCCCATCAACATTGAGTTTGCTACGTTGACAAGTACCTGTTGGTGTGGAACCCTATCATTGCCTATAAATGTGCATCTACCCATTGCACATATGATAATCTTTCCATTAGTTATAGCAAATATCTTTTAATTTTTCTTTTTGAAAGTTGGAATATTTTTTGAGTGCCCAAATCAGGAGTCAAAGAAGTGTACAGATATTTATTCGAGCACTGATGTACCTAAGCATCTCAATGTGAATGGCAATAAAGATAAGCGTTTTTTATCAAACCTTCTAGCACTTGAAATAAATTAATGTTTTCCTTATGCATTTAATATTCATGTAATTTAATTTATTGAATATTAATTAAGTAATTAATATCAATTAAATAGTAAACATAAGTATAGTCAATTCAAGAATATGTTTAATGCTTGGTAAGCTCAGTAGTGCTTAATGCTTGGTAACCTAGTAGCACTATAATGTGATTCAGGATGTGTACAGAAAGTGAGAATTGATGCTTATGTTAGGATTAGTTAGATATGAGCTAATTATTAGATTAATTAAGCATTTAATGATTTTATTCTTGCTCTTAGGTGACTTAAATTATAAAACATAAAATGAAAAAAATCATATGCCTTAGTTACACTTAACCATACGCTTGCACTTTACAAGTGAAATTGAGAAGACAATGATCATGATTGTTAGATTACCTCTTAGACCTAGTGTACTTAGAGAACTAAAGTCTACAAAATTCAACCAAATCACTTAGTGAACACTAGTGATTTATATGGTTGGGCGTACGCTATACTTGTTGCTCATCCTTGGTGGCATTGCTAGGGACTTTAGTTAGCTATGTGCACTATCTAGGACTTAGTAAAATTATTTAAAGATGTTGTAATGAACCTTAAATTTGTAATCATTGAGAACAATAATAATATCAAAAGCACACTATTTTTCTTTCAAACTAAAATGTCTTCTTCTCATAGGGCTGATTCTCCACTGTTGTTTGAGCATACCTCTAATCAAAGTAGTGATGGGTCAAAATAGTCAATGTCCATATAATGTAAACTAATATATACTCATCCCAATGAGTATGTATTAGATTTTATCCTCATCTTACATTAGAATGAATAAATGTACTGGAGGAACATGGAGGACAACATTGTGTTACTGCCTAATCAATTAGTTGTGCATCTAAGGGCTCCACATTGAATACATTGTGTAGAACCATAACTCCTAAGGTTTTCATCCCACTGAGGCACAATGCATAAAAGATCGACAATAGGAGTCTTGTTATGAAGCATCGAAGGGGAAATTTTTCAATAACCCCTTGTTCATGCTAGGATAGAAAGATGGAATGGATCCCTTTTCTGGGGGTTCTCAATTCATTGACTATCCTTACTGTGTCTTTGATGAGGGAAACCCAAACCAAAACTTATAGTATACTATTAATAGTTATGGTTCAGGAGAGAATGGCTTCGATGATCATGGGAGATCTAAAGGTGGAAGTCAAGGTAGAAACTAGGAAAAGCATCATGATGATGACAAACATTATGATCATGGTTGTGGTTAAAGAAGAGGGGGTGGTGGGCACTGTGATAGTGCTAATCATCCTTCCTCTTCACCTTCATCATAATCTTCTTCCTTTTATGACTTCAACCAAAGTCACAAAGGATGTGACTGTAATCGAGGTGACCAGTGGGACAAAGATGATCATTGGGCCCACTGGACTAGTAGAGGCTAACTACATGGACATTCAAGGGATGCCTCCCATGAAAAAAAAGGGACAATAGAGGACATCATAGGCATCATAACCATGATAGAGGCCATGAATATGATGAGCCTTTGCTTGCAACTACAAATATGTTGAACATTGTAAAGGCCTTGAGGATCCTAACAAGGCATGTGAAAGACAACCAAATTAAATGATTGGATATCAACAATATCTAAAAGTTCAAAGGGGGATACAACTTAGATCCACATAATCATATTTAAGCCTTTCATGATGTCTATAACTTGCAAAACATGTAGAATGAATGGAAAAAATTAAATCTATTCCCAAGGATACTTATCAAAGGAGTTGAAAGTTTGTACCAATCCTTAGAGCTAGAATTAATCTACAAATGGATCATGATGCTTGAGCTCTTCAATGAAAAGTATCAAATATATTCCTGAGTGTCCAACTAGAGAAGTAAATCCAAGGTTAGAAAGAAGAAACATATGAACCCTCGGATGCAGCTATGAGCATGTACTATTCTATTTTTCATCAATGTCCTTGCTATGGTTATTCTCAAAGGGAGTAGATCTACCATATCATAGATGGGATTTGCATAGAGATAAGGAGAACTTTTGAGGTCTATGTCCAAGGAAGACTTTTAGAACTTAGATCTCATCAGATTCAAAGGTTTACTGAATACGTTGCCAAAGAAGAATGATAATTGGAAAAAAAAGGAAAAGTGTAGAGGAGTACAACTAGGATCCTTCCATTAGAAAAAGGAAAGTTTGGTTCTTTGATAATGAGAAGGAGGAACCACTTGATGAGATGATGGAATGAAAGACCATTCTAATTCAAAAGTATGTTTATAAAATTTCAGTTAAGGTAGATAAAATGTGGAACTCTTTGGTTAAAAAATTTCAAATACCTCTCAAAATAGTAGAGGAATCCAAACAACAGAGTAGTGATTGTGATCATAGGAGAAGGAATGAAGCTAAATGTGTCCACCAAAGGGATGATGGTGGGTGTGACATATACCAATATGAACATCCTAAGAGATATTATTACATTATTTCATACTTGTAGGAGTCTAGGATGTATACACTAAATCCTAGATTGGCAAGAAGGCAAGCACCCAGAAGGTTGTCTTATCCTCAAAGAAACCTTAGATAGTGTTCCATCAAAAATAATCCTACTATTTGAGTGGAGATCCACCATAACCTTATGAGTAGTACCATCAGTGGTAGCATCCATAGTCATGGGGGATTCCACTACCAAGGTAGCAATACCATTATTGACAACCTAATCCATATGGGTACAATGTTCAACAACTCATTTCTTTGCATGAATCTTTGAGTCACACATCATTCCAACATTGATACTAGCCTCTTGAATACCACCAATCCCAATCTCCACAAGGGGAATCCCCATGTCCTCATTATCCTCCTCATAATTTTGCACATATCCCTCTATCCTCAACTTAATTACTAACTGCTCCATCAATGTAGTATAAAATTCTAGCCCAACTACAGCAAAGTAATGCCACTAGGGCTGTTAACTTATAGTTGGCTTCTCAGTTGAGTGGGTCAAAAATTAAATCCCAAAAAAGATCATTATTTTGAACCAAAAATCCTACAAAACCCTCACATAAATTTGTAAATGATACCCTACTTCATCTTCATGCTCTACATAATATTTTGAGTCCCCTTAAAAAATGCCTTTCATAGTGCATACCATCATGTTGAGCCATGCTATAACCAATTGAATTAAGGCTAGCCAGCTTCCTAGGAAAGGATCTAATCCTTGGTATTCCTTTATTATCTATAAATAACTAGGAATGAACCTTACAAGGCTTTTTTGGACTTGGGTTCTGGTATGAATTTAATTTCCCATGAGATGTACAAAGCTTGGAACTTGCCTCCACTCAAGAAGAGCAAAATTTATCTTAAGTTGGTAGATTAATCCATCACTATTCCTTTGCAATTGGTGGAGGAAATTATGATTACTATTTATGGGTGGTCATATCCTACTAACTTCTTAATGATCCATGTTGATAACTACAAGGGGAACTTCCCAATCATAATGGGAAGGGCTTGGTTGAGCACCATTGATGCATGACTAGGAATCAAAGACCTCTCCTTTGAGATTTGCAAGAAAAATGAATTTGGAAATATAGAGAAGAAGCATGTTCCATGCATTGCATATAGTGACATAGGGTGGAACTATGTGTAGAAATTATGGTTCATAAAAAGTACATCTATCATATCGTGCGGGCAATATGCAAATGTGTCAAAAATTTAAAGGTGTCTATAAGCAACAACCACAAAAGAGGAGGGCACCTAGTGGCTAATAGCTAATACTAATAGTAGCTCAAAAATATGCATGAAACAAACTGAGATATTGATGAGTGCCTACATTAAAATCATGGATTAGATTGAGCAGATCCATCGTTAACTCTCTAATGAACCTAATGATACTTAGTGGGAAGAGTTGGAAATCCTTTAGAGCTTTAAATAGGAGTCCCTAGAGCTGAAAACTCTATTAGTTGGAATGGAATATGCTTTCTTAACAAATGGCAAGCTAGTTATAGTTAATGTCAATCTTACTTCTAAACAAAAGTAAAAGTTGTTGATGGTAATTGACAAATGGCCAATAGCCTTTACTTGGTCATATCATGAACTAACTAGAATTGATCCATGGATATGGTAGCACTGCATCTATAAAGATGCCTCCATAAAGTCAAAGAGGTAGCTGTAGTAGCGGTTAAATCCCAAACTGAAGTAGATCATCAAAGAGGAGATTGAATAACTCCTCAAGGTAGAGTTTATCTATCTCATTGTAGATAGTGACTAAGTTAGCCCACTTATAATAGTGTCAAAGAAATGTGGTAAGAAAAGGATTTGTATTGACTTCAGACTGTTGAACATGGAAACATACAAAGATCATTTTATATTACTATTCATGGATCAAGTATTGGACACCATTTCTAGACATTGATATTACAAATTTTTGGATGATTATAGTGGCTATAACCAAATTTAGATTGCACCAGAGGATTAGGCCAAAATAATGTTCATAATTCCTTGGAGGACTTTTCCATATAGGAAGATGCTATTTGGTTTGTGTAATATCCATACAACCTTCTAACACCTTCTCTTGAGCATCCTTTAACAACAAATTGGTACTGGGGTGGAAGTCTTCATGGATGACTTCTCCACCTATGGGGCTACATTTGAGTAAGCCTTGGACCATCTAGAGTAAGTGTTGAAAAGATGTGAGACAAACATTTAGCTCAATTAGAAAAAAATCCATTTGATGATCTAGGAAGGCATTACTTTATGTCATAGAATATCTAAAAAAAGGATTGAGATGGATCCTTAAAAAATAAGGGTTACCCAAGGAATTATCCATTAACTGGAAACTGTCAAAGATATGAGGTCATTCCTTAGACCCACTAGCTACTACCAATGATTCATTGAGAATTTCTCTAAGATAGCTAAGCCATTGGTGGAGGTGACAAAGAAGGATGCTTTGTTTATCTAGACCAAGAAATGTGAGCATGCATTCTAGCACCTCAAGTAGAATCTCATGAAGACTCTAATTATATGAGCACCTAATTAGTTCAAACCATTTTACATCATGACAAATGCATCAAATTATGTCTTGGGAGTTGTGCTCATGCAATTGTATGATCATAATCATTCTTACTATGTCCACTATGTGAGTTGAAGCATTTTGGATGCATAGCTAAATTACATTACAATAGAGAAAGAATTGATGGTGGTGGTGTATGCCTTGGAGAAATTTAGGCACTATGTGCTTGGGTACAAGGTGTTTATGCACATAGACCATAGTACAATCTGGTTCCTAATGAAGAAACTGATTTTGACTCCCTATGTCATACGATGGTTTATAATCTTTGAAGAATTCAATCTCAGAATGGTAGATTGAAAGGAAACTAAGAATGTGGTTGTCAACCATTTGTTTTGGTTATGATGGGACAACATTGAGGAGGAGAGCCCACTTTCTAATCAATTTCTTGATAAACTCCCCTTCGTTCAGGCTCTAACTAAGCAACTATCCAATGAGCCTAACTGGTATGATGGCATTCTCACCTATCTTCTCACTTAGGAGATGCCACAAGAGTTGGATCATAGGAAGAAACAATAGTTTCTTCACTAGGTGAAATGCTTCATGGAGATTAATGAACATCTTTATAAGGTGTGCATTGATGGCCTAGTCCATTGCTGGGTCCTTGATAGTAATCAATTATGTGTTCTTCAAGATGCTCACTAGGGTCCTTATGGGGGCTACTATGCTAGGAGATGCATAACCATTAAGATCTTGATGGTAGGGTATTATTGGAAAACACTCACTAGGGACACTCACCAATTCATCTACTCTTGTGAATGTTTCCAACATAATGATGGAATGACTACTTGTATGGAGGGACCTTAGTAGTGGATCTGACCACTAGAACCCTTCGACATATGGGGCATTGACTTCATGGATTTCATCATAGTCATGTTGAATGGAAAGGTGTACATCATTGTCAATGTTGACTATTATACGAAATGGGAAGAAGCAACAACCATCATTGATTATACATTTTCTACAACTACTTAGTTTATACAACAAAATATTGTAAATAGCTTTGGGATCCCATGTGCAATAATTTCTGATAATGGTACTCATTGTATAGGCACCACCTTTTGAAAACTAATGCAACGCTTGGGAGTAGAACATAAATTAATAACACTTTACCACCCCAAGCCAATAGTCAAGTTAAGGTTATGAATGGGGAGATCACGAAGATCTTAAGAAGAATAGTTAGCAAATATAGGAGAGATTGGAACACTAAAGTTAATGATGTTCTTTGGGCCTACTACTCAACTTGGAAACTCCCTATAGGTTATTCTCCTTATGAGTTGGTGTATAGAAAATTGCCAAATCTTGTTATTTAATTTGAGCTTTGTACACTTTCAATGACTTATGACCTTGACCTTGACCTTGGCCTAGCACAAAAAGAGAGATTGATCAACCTTAACATGCTAGATAAGAATCAATTAGTGGCCTTGTCTTTGAATGAAGTGCATAAGGCATTCAACAAGTAACATCATGAGCTCAAAATAAGGAAGGTAAAACTTCAACAAGGAGATAAGGTCCTTTACTGGAATCCAATACATGTGCCATAAAGAACTAAGTTTCAAACATTATGCGAAGAGTCGTACATCATCAATGAAAGCTTTTCTTGTGGGACCATGTTGATCTATAAACCTGAAAATCCAAATAAGAAGCTATTGGTCAACATGCAATAAGTTAAACATTTTCATGAATTTAAGAAAGCTAGTGACTGCAAGACCTCCTTGGATGGACAGACATGCTTAATATTTTGAATCTCCTCTTTCCAACTTAGTCATGGGGGAGATGGCCATCCATGTTAAATTATACAAAATGGCTCCTTAGTTTTTCATTTTTTCTTATTTTTCATCATTTTTTGTCTTACATCATCTTTAGTACATTTTATCTTTCTTGAATATTTTTCAATTTCTTTCATATTTTACTTTATTTTAGTTTGTGTTTTTCATATGTTTTTCTAATGTTTTGATTTTCTTTTCTTTATTTCCAATAGGACACAGTGATGTTGTACTTGCTATTGATGGTGGTTTGTACTTCATGTTTTTGATTGCTAATGTCTAGATTCTATCTTTGAATTTTGCTATTGATAACTAAGACATGGTTTCTTTTTCATAAAATAGGCAGTGAGTCCATGTCATCCACCCATCCACAAAACTCTATGGTGTTCCTTGTTTTGGAAATATGAGGTCCCTTCTTTAATAAGAACTAGAACAAACTTATGATCTTGGTAGTTTCCAAACTTGAGAAGGATTAAATGGATTAATAAGAGTATGAATTCAAGGGGATTTGATGCTCTCTATGCTTGCCTACCCTATTGAATGTATGAGTGTTTTCATGGATTTCTTACCATTCTGCTATTGACCAATAACAAGAAGTTAATGTCCTTGCATGGTGTGGTTTCCATTCAAAAACCATAAAAATATAAATTTCAAAAAAAAACACACAATTGGAATTCAAAGCACACTCCTTAGACTTAATAATAGGCCACAAGTATTGGTTATGGGACTAGAAAGACATGTTACCCATGCCTGAAGATCCCCTATAACTAAGGCCCATCTCACTTCCTACTTCTCTTTTAGAAATGGTGATTGATCTATGGGAGCATTCTTGTGTCTTGAGGAGGTGGACTTATCTTAGAGTATTGATGAAAAATCATTGAAAGTGGTTGGTTTTGATCTAGACTAAGGTTGGAATTTATTGAGTTCTTTAATCACAAAATCCACAAGGGACTTCATGTAACAATAATACGGAACTCCATTCCACTCTTCATCTTACCCATTCATGATCTCCATACCTCACCTCACTACCAATTTTCTATGTTTTATTTAATATCTTAGTTTGATGTGTCAAAATGTTTAGGTAGATTCTTTTGGGATTAGGTCCTTAACTTTCCATGACCATTAATTAGTTGTGGGATCCACCAACTCCTTGGTTCTAGGATATGTAAGGGCAACAAGGGCATGAGCCTACTTTGGAGAGGATCCACTTAAATTTCTCTTAATTAGGCTAGTTAAGTTCCTTATCCTTATGTATTATTGTGATCAAATCCTTCGTGCACCTTATCAGTCACATCCAATTGTGTGCTCCTCAATGGCATGTTCTCCTTCAAATTTATTATCTAGCCTAAAACTCCTTTTAGTGGATATTCTATCCCTCTTCAACTATTTCATCATGTTCAAGGAATTTTTATATCTTCAAAAACATTAATCTCATGTTCAAAATTATTTGTGTTATAATTATTTTAAAAAGTAAAAAATTTTGGTCGTTCCATTGATGAGATCCCATGTATAGAGCCCTTCACATCGACATAGTATAAAACCTCTATGAATACATGGTCACACTTAGCAATTTTTTCACATTTACTCACAAATGTCCTTAGGGGGGGTGTGGTGGGTGGGGGAGGCATAGTTGTGGGGTGCAGTAGGTGGGGGAGGTGTAGTTGTGGGGGGATTTTTTTCATTTTTTAGAGACCAAAACCTTCCAGAGCCCATAACTTTCAAATTTTTTATTCATTTACCCTTGTTCTTCACTTTTTTAGGTACTGGAGATAAGCTCTATGTCATGGGGGCCACAAACTTTAGGTTTTTGATGGAAAATTTTTAAAAAAATTTCTAACTCCCACAAAGGTTTAATTAATAAACTAATATTAAAATCATGAATTTATGAAGTTAAAGCCTTCCAACAAACTCTAGTGACTTTATTAATCAAATAATATCAAAATAATCAATCTTCAATGCTCATAACTTAGCGAAAGTGTAATTGTCCAATGAGATAATGTACCTAACGTTATAAGTTACACGTCACATGTTAAGCCTTGTCTATTGTGATCACATATGGTGCCAAAGGAAAAGCATGCACAAGAAGGAGGACTATCCTAACTAAGGGGAAAACGTCCAAGAACTGGAAGGGGCTAAGAATAGCACCAAGAGCAACCAACTGAAACCCATGCAATGGAACATCTTCAGGAGAAGGCCAAAGTGGAGTCTATTAGATAGATTCTCGGAGTGGCCATGATAGAATAATCTCACCAAGATGAGGCATCTAGGCTAAGATTGAACCTTAAGGTCACCTTAACAGAGGCTTACCTCAAGCATGTAGCATCCAAAGAGGTTCAAAAATCATTGCTTTAGGAGTTGAACTTTGAAGCCTTCTTTAAATTTGCTCCTCCAAAAGTCAAAATGCAAGTTTAGAACTTTTCCATGTGGCCCATCATCACTTCTAGTGGGGAGTAGTACATGGAAGAGACACACCTATTGTGAAACAATAGGTAAGTCCATGCCAAGGTTAAAATCAAGGATGTAATTGTGTCCTACTTAGTGAAATAAATCTCTCAAGTCCTTGGGTTGCTTAAAACTAGAGCCACTCTTGTTGAAATTTCAATGCAAGTAGAGGCTCACATCAAAAAAAGAATGGACACAATGGTGATATGCAGTGGACCACAAGGAGTATGATGTGCTAACAATGATGGAATATGCCTATTTCAAAATAGTGGCCTTTCACCTCAATCCAACAATGAGGCTTAGTAAGGTCATAGCCTTCTCCACTCATGCATGTGTCACTCTATGTGAAAGATTCCATATTAACATTCCATAGCTAATTTATCTTGACATATAGAAGCACTTTAAGGAGAAAGAATGTAGAAGAAAGGCACTTCCCTTTCCATGTATTATCAGAAAATTGTGTGGGATAGAAGGCATAGCCTACTACACTAATGATGTAGTCTATCATGCTCCAACTGCTTCTTGGGTAGAGATGATGAAGGACAAAGTTTCTACAAAGGTGATCTAGGAAGAGGAGTAGCAACCACCACCTCCACCACCCACTCATGAAACAATGTTGGAATCTTATACTACTATTGAGTGCATGTGTGAACTTTGTAAGAAACATTTGGAACAACAGTTGTAGCAAGAAGGAACAAGTGGTGGTGACCCATCTATGTACCAACTAGGCATGATCCACCTTAATGTAGTGGCTCAAACCATAAGCCAGATGGAGGATGTAGTGCCAATATTATTTGTGAAATGAATGCAAGTGCCTACAAGGTCGAATTCAAGTGCCCAAGAGGTAATGGTGTCCCTCTTACAACAGTAGTAATTCCTAGAAATCTTTAGGAATGTTGTTACCTTTTCAATGCATTTGAAAAAGAGTGAAGGGGCAACTATGCTAGTGATGTAGCACCAAAAATAGGAGACACTGGCTAAAGTGGTTGCTAACAGAGTGGCTAAATCATTCAATGTGCTTGTAGTGTTAGTACTAGATGTTTTTGTAGTTAGAGATGTGCAAACATCCATAGGAACTATTAGTAGAAGATTAAGTGCATTATAACATGAGGAATTATTGGATCAACTAGTGGAAATCAGTCAACTGATTCCAGATATCTTTGACCTTCTAGATGTCATCATTGCAACCCAGTCAGAGCTACTCAAGGTAAGGGGCAGATTCATCATCATGGAGGGGCAACTTAAAATAATTAGAGTAGAAAACCAATGCTTGGTTGTAGAAGTTACTAAACTAAAAGCCCACCTTACTGATCTTGCACTATGCAATTAAGAAATTATATAAGATGAAGCTCTTCAATAGCTTTAGGTCAAACTCAAGTAGGCTGAGTACTCCAAGGAGTCAACGATCTTTGACCAATCCTTAGCTAATGCCACAAGGTACAACATCTAGAAGGACTTAGTCTAGACTCACCAAGAGAATGAAGCTTTGACATTGAAAAATCATCACCTATGGAATGTTAATGCAAAAAAGCAACAAATGTATAAATTCATCCATTAACAATAGGAGCATCTTGCTAGGGCGAATACTAAACTAAGAAGATTGATTGTAGAAAATAGTAATGTCTTGATGGAGAAGGTCCATGCCTTTCACCAGAGGTGTGTCATAGAAATTGCCATATGGAAAAAATGAGGCCCTTAAGTTTGAGAGGGTGAAATATCATTATAGGCACTAGGTTAGATTATAGAAAGACCTAAATGAGAAACACATTCAACTGGTGAAAGAAAACATTTATGAGCCCCTCTAGTATCTCTAATATGGAGGCGATGCCTAGTAGCCTATCTTTGATGGGTTGAATAAATACAATAAAGCTAAAATTCACATGAAGGAGTTGCAGATCAAGAAAATGAGTAAATATATGGAGCTTACCAAATATTTGATATGAAAACCTGGCAATGCTAACTACCAGAAGGCTACAATTAGAGTTGGAGAAGGTGGCTAGTTTGTACCTATTGTACAAAGTAGAGTTCAAACATCATAAACAAACTAAGTAGAAGCTTGAGGCTACAAAAACTAAACTCAACGTTCTCAAGGAGTGATTCACCAATAAGAGATCGATTGCTGAGAACCTAACCTAGAGATTAAATGACTACTAGAAGCTACTAAATACACTTAGGGCATTCAATATTGAATGCAAATAGTTCATTTCCTGATTTGTTAATGTGAAGGAGATGTTTCCTATAATGCCATATCCATGGGATATTCTCATTTCAACCCACATTAGTGAAGCAACATGAATTGTGAATGATCCTGAGAGTAAGGAGGAGAAGATGAAGACATTGTTGGATGCCTTTTTTCTTCCACCAAAAGTTGCAATTATAGTAGCATAACCATGACCACTACCTCAACAACCATGTGCATCCAAAGTAGCAGAAGATCCTTTGGAACCTTAGGAGCCTCCACCACCTAGGACCATCTAATTTTCCTCCTTGTCTTTAAGCCATTAGAGGAGTTATGTTGTTATTTGTTTTCATGGTGTTCAATTTTGTTGTCCAAAACACTAATTTTTGTAATGATTCTAAATTCGTACACATGGGCACTTAGTTTTTGTTATGTTTTTTTGTTTTTTTGTCTATAGTTAGTCAATAATTCCATACCTTTCCAAAATTTTGTAAAGAACTTGTTCCTCCTTTTGTTCACTCAAGGATAAGTTTTCATTTAGTCTTGGGGATATGATGAAATGTGTCATTGGGCCACATCAACAAGATGCTATCGACATTGTGACCTTGTTGATGTGGTCCCTTCAACATCATGACCTCATCAACATGGTCTCATCAATGCCATGACCTCATCGACATCATTCCATCAATGTAGTGTTTGTTACATTGATGAGTACCCATCAATGTGGCATCCTATCATTGTCTATAAATGTGCACCTACCCATTGCATTTATGGAAATCTTTCCATTAGTTGTACCAAAGCTCTTTTAGTTTTTATTTTTAAAAGTTAGAATATTTTCTAAGTAACTATAGCAGGAGTCAAAGAACTCTATGGATTTTTATTCATGCACTGATGTACATAAGCACCTCAGTGTGAATGATAATAAAGACAAGCTTTTTTGAACAAACCTTATTGCACTTGGAATAGATTAATGTTTTCCTTATGAATTTAATATTAATATAATTTATCGTAATAAATTTTAATTAACTAATTAATATCAATTAAATAGTAAACATAAGTAGGACCACTTTGACCATATGTTTAATGCTTGGTAAGCTTAGTAGCGCTTAAAGCTTGGTAACCTAGTAGCACTATAGCATGATTCAAGATGTGTATGGAAAGTGGAAATAGATGGTTATGTTAGGATTAGTTAGATATTAGCTAATTATTAATTTAATTAAGCATTTAATTACTTTATTCTTGCTCTTAGGAAACTTAAATCATAAAACATAAAATTATAAAAATCATACACCTCAATTACACTTAACCATATGCTTGTACTTCACAAGTGAAACTAAGAAGAAAATGATTCTAATTGAGAGATTCACCACCTAGACCCAATGTACTTAGAGAGCTAAAGTCTATATAATTCTACCAGATCACTTAGTGAATGCTAGTGATTTGTATGGCTAGGCATAGTGTATACTCGCTACTCATCAATGGGTAACATGTATTTCTAGTCCCATAACCAATGCTTGTAGCATGCTATTTCATCTAAGGGGTGTGTTTTGAATTCCAAATATTACATTTTCTAGATTTCAGATTTTAATATATTTGGATGAAAACCACATCATGCAAAGACTTTTAGCTTTCTATTATTGTTCGATAGCAAAATAGTGAGAAATCCATGAAAACAATCATGCACTCAAAAGGGTAGGCAAGTACAAAGAACATTAATTCCCCTTGAAGTCACACACTTGTCTATCCATTTAATCCTTCCCAAGTTTGGAAACTACCAAGGTCATAAGTTCATTACAAGTTTCATTAAGAAAGGGAACTTATATTTTAAACATGGACTCACAACTTGTTATCATGAAAAAGAAACCATGTCTTAGTTATTGATACCAAAATTCAAAGATAGAATCTATACATTAGTAATCAAATAACATTATAGTACAAGTTACCATCAATAGTAGCTATAGTTACACTTAGTCCTAGCAGCAATAAAGAAAATAAAATAAAACATAGGAAAAATAATTTAAAAAACTCAATCAAATAAAGCAAAATATACAAAAATTGTAAAATATTTTAGAAAGAAGAAAAGGTACTAAAGATAGTGAAAAATAAAAAAGGTGAAGAATTGAGGAGCCACTTTAATTGATCAGCATGGATGGCCATCTCCCCTGTGATTAAGTTGAAAGAAGAAGATCAAAAAAATTAAGTGTGCTTCTTCATCTGTTAAGGTGTTTTGGTCACTAGCTCTTTTGGGCTCATGGAAAGGTTTGATTTGTTGCATGTTGACCAATAGTTTCTTATTTGGGCTTTTAGGTTTATATATTAACATGACCCTAGAAGAAAAGGTTTCATAGATAACATAAGGTCCTTTCCAAAATGTTTGAAACTTGGTTCTTTGTGATACATGTGTGGTATTCTAGTAAAGGATCCTATCTCCTAGTTGAAATTTGAATTTCCTTATTCTAAGGGCATGGTGTTGCTTGTTGAATATCTTGTACAACTCATTAGATGATAGGGCTACCAATTGGTTCTTATTTAGCAAGTTGAGGTTTATTAATCTTTCTTCTTATGCTAGACTTAGGTCAAGGTCAAGGTCACAAGATATTGAAAGTGTATGAAGTTTTTCTTGGATAGGCAAGGTTGGCAATTTTTCATATACAAGATCATAGGGAGTGTAGCCAATAGAAAGTTTCCAAGTGGAACGGTAGGCCCAAAGGAAATCATTGAGTTTTGTGCTCTAATGCCTCCTTTATTCAATAACTATTCTTGTTATTATCTTTGTTATTTTCCTATTTGTAACCTCTACTTGATTGTTAGCTTGGGGGTGGTAAGGTGTTGTTAATTTATATTCAACCTCCAAGTGTTGCATGGGCTTTCAAAAGGTAGTGCTTGTAAAATTAGTACCATTATTAGAAATAAGTGCACATGGCACACTAAAGATATTTACAAAATTTTGTTGTATAGACTAAGTAGCTATAGAAGATGAGCAATCAGTGACAGTTGTAGATTTTACCTATTTCATACAATAGTCAACAATGACTATGATATACACTTTTTCATTCAATATGGTGATATGGAACCCATGAAGTCAATGCCCAAGATGTTGATGGGATCTAATGGTTAAATCCACTATTGAGGTCCCTTCATACGAGCAATCATCCCACCATCATGTTGGTAGCCTTTATAAAAGCAAAAAAATTAGTGAGCATCATTGAAAAGTGTTGGCCAATAATATCCTACCATAAGGATTTTAATGACCATGCATCTCCTAGCATAGTGATCCCCATAAGGATCTTTGGGAGCATCTTGAAAAATGTGTAGTTGATCAGCATCAGGAACACACCAATAGACTAGGCCATCAATGCATACGCTATAAATGTGTCCATTAATTTCCTTGAAGCATTTCACCTAGTGAAGAAATTTTTGTTTCTTCCTATTATCCAACTCTTGTGGCATCTCTTGAGTAGAAGATAGGTGAGAATGCCATCATACTAGTTAGGTTTATTGAGTATTTGTTCAGTTATAGCCCCAACAAACAAAATTTCATTAGAAAATTGATTTGACAATGGGCTTTCCTACTATTTTTTGTTCTATTACAACTCAGACAAGCTATTAGCAATCAGTTTTCAATCTACCATCATAAGATGAAATTCCTACAAGATTACAAGCCACTGTATGACACATGGGATCACCATTGGTTTGTTCATGAGGAACTAGATTGCACTATGATCAATGTGCACAAACACCTTATACCTAAGCACATAGTGCCTAAATTTTTTCAAGGAAAACACCACTTCCATTAATTCTTTCTCTTTGGTGATGTAATTAAATTGTGCATCCATAGTGCTTCTACTCATGTAATGGATGTAGTATGAACATTTCTGATCATCCAATTATGTGAGCAAGGATCCAAAGGCATAATCCAATGCATCCATCATGATGTGGAATGGTTTGGACTAGTAGGGTGCTTATAGGATTGGATTTTTCATGAGATTTTTCTTAAGATGTTGAAATGCATGATTGCATTTCTTGGTCTAGATAAATAGAGCATCCTTCTTTGTTAGCTCCACCAATGGTTTAGTGATCTTAGAGAAATTATCTATGAATCATTGGTAGTAGCCAGTGTGTCCAAGGACTGACCTCATATCTTTGACTATTTCTAGCTATCTAGTAATTCTTTGGATGATCCTTATTTTTTGGGGTCCATCTCGATCCATTTTTCAGAAATTTTATGCCCCAAAACAATGCCTTCCTAGATCATTAGATGGATTTTCTACTAGTTGATCCTAAGGTTTGTCTCTACTTAACTTTTCAATAGTTTCTCAAGATGGTCCAAGGCTTACTAAAATGTAGTCCCATAGCTAGAGAAGTCATTCATGAAGAATTTTATCCTACTACTAATCTAGTGTTGGAAGATGCTCATGAAAAGGAGTTGGAATGTTGCAGGAGGATTGCACAAGCCAAAAAACATCCTTTTATATGTGAAATTCCCTAAACAACTTGTGAATGTAGTTTTCGCCTGATGCTTTGGTGTGACTTGGATTTGGTTATAGCCACTATAATTGTCTAAAAAGTTCTAGTAGTAATGCCTAGAAATGATATACAACACCTAGTCCACAAATGGTAATGGGAAGTGATCTTTTAATGTCACCATGTTCAACAACTTGAAATCAATACAGATCCATCATTTTTCACCTTTCTTTAGCACTATCATAAATGGGCTAACCTACTTGCTACTTGTAATGGGATAGATGAACCTCATCTTGAGGAGTTGTTCAATCTCCTCTTTGATGATCTACATTAATTTGGGGTTAAACCACCATTATAGTTGCCTCTTTAGCTTCATGGAAGGATATGTGTAGATGCAGTGCTAGCATATTGTAGGATTAATTCTAGTGAAATTTAGGATACGACTAAGCAAAAGTTGTTTTCCATTTGTTGACCACCTCCAACAACTTATTTTTCTACACAAGAACAAGGTTACTATTGATGATAACCATAATTACATTATTTAGAAAGCTATATTCCATTTTTTTTGGTAAAGGTCTCAACTCAATGGGCTCATGTTTGAAGCTTTTAGGGATCTCCAACTCTCTCTAGTTTGTTTCCTCAGGTTCATCATCAGAGAGTTGGGAATGAACATGCTCCAGTTCATGCATGCCTTTAACATAGGCACTCGTAAGACTCTTAGTTGGTTCCATGTATATTGTTGAACTTCTATTAGTATTAGCTATCAAATACCTTTGAATTTCTATCACATCAATAGACTAGTTGTATGTTGTAATTTTTGTGCTTTTCACTGTCCATAGTTTCTGCACACAGTTACACCCTATGTCATTGTATGTAATGCATGGAACATGCTTCCTCTAAATCTTCCTAAAATCATTTTCCTTGAAAATTTTCAAGTATAGGTTTCTTATTTTAAATTGTGCATCAATGGTGCTCAACCATGTCCTTACCATGATGATTAGAAAATCCTCCATGTAGTTATCAACATGAATCACCAGGAAGTTAGCAAAATAGGACCACCCATAGACAGTGGTCATAATGTCCTTCACCAATCACAAGGGAGTAGTGATGGAATGATCTACCAACTCAAGAAAATGTTGCTATTCTAAAGTGTAGGTAGGTTCCAAGCTTTGTATATCTCATGAGAAATCAAATTCACATTAGAATTTGAGTCCAGAAGAGCCTTGCAATTCTCATTCCCAACAATTTTCAAGTAAATAAGGGGACTCCTAGGATTAGATCTTTTCCTAGAAAGATGTCTAACCTTAATCCAATCAATTACTACATAGGTCAACATTACAATATGCACTTTGGGAGACATTTGGTTTGAAGGGTTCTTGAATAATCAAGTAGAGGATAAGGAAGAAGTAAGGTCATTAGTTGTAGGTGTATGTGAAGGCTTTCAAGGACTATGGATTTGGAAGAATGTTCCTTTTCAATTTTTATTTTTTGAACCACTCATCCTTGGAGCTAGTTGCAAGTTAATAGCCCTTGTGGTGTTTCTTTGCTATAGTTGGATAGGAATTTTACCTTGCATGAATGGAGCTAGTGGTAGTTGAGATGAGTGAGGAGGTATAAGTGTCGAAGAATTAGGAGGGTAGAATGAAAATGAGGATTTCCCTCTTGGAGATTAAGCTTTGTCATGTTTAGGAGGGTAGTACTGATGATGAAAGGAGACATTACTAGAAGAGTCACATGGAGAAATTGATTATTAAACATAGTATCCATATAGATCTTGTTATTGGTAAAGGTACTACTACCTTGGTGATGGCATCCCCCATGACTATGGGTGTTACCATTGTTAGTACTACTCATGAGGTTGGGATGGAGCTTCACTTGGATAGTAGGCTTACTATTGGTGGAATTACCTATAGTTATCTTAAGGATAAGGTAACCTCTTAGGTGCTTGTTTTCTTGCCAATCTAGGATTCAACACATACATCCTAGACTTTTTCAAGTGTGACATAATGAGGAAGCATCCCTTAGGATGATCATAGTGATAGATGTCACACCCATCATCATCATCTATTTTAGACTCCTCAACCTCCTCTATGGTAGCAACTTTGCTAGGCACATTCAGCTTCAACAATTTTAAGAGTAGATTGGAATTTTTCATCTAAATAATACCACATTTTATCTACATTGGACAACATCTCATAGATAGATTTTTGGATTAGCATGATTTTACATTGCACCACTTCATCAAGTGGTGCCTCCTCCTCATTATCAAAGAACTAGACTTTCTTTTTTCAAATGAAAGGGTTCTGGTTGAACTCCTCTACACTTTTTCTTTTTCACAACTCACCTTCTTCTTTGGCTATCTGCTTTATAAGCCTTTGGATCTAATGGGCTCTAAGCTTTAAAAGTCTCCCTTGGGAATAGACCCAAATATTTCTACTCATTTCTATTTGGAGCCCATCTATGATATGGTGGAGCTGGTTCCTTTGAGAAAATCCATGGCTTGGGCATATGTGCAACAAAGTGCAATATCTATCCATGGTGGCATCCAAGGATTTATGTGTTCCTTGTCTCCACCCTTAGATTTTCGTTCTTAAATTGGACACTTAGGAATACATTTAATACTTTTCATTGAAGAGCTTAAGCATCATACTCCATCATTTGATTGATTCCATTTCTAAGGACTGGTCCAATTTTTAGCTTTCTTAATGAGCATCCTTTGGAAGAGCTTCAATTTTTGGCATTCATTTTTCATGTTTTGCAAGCCATAGGCATTATGAAAGACTTAAAGGTGATTTTGTGGATCTGAGTTGTATCCCCCTTCGAATTTGGGGATATTTTTCATATCCAACCTTTTGATTCTACTGTCTTTCAAATGCCTCATTGGGATTCTCATGATCTCTACAATGTTCAACATGTTTCTAGTTGCAAGCAAAGGCTTATCATAGTCATAGCCTCCATGATGGCCATGATGACTATGATGTATTTTGCTATTCCTTCTTTTATGATTACAGGCCTTCCTTGATTACACATGCCCCTAGTCTCTACTAGTTCGATAGGCTATATGATCATCCTTGTCCTGCTAGTCATCTCCATCATGGTCACATCCTCTATAGCTTTGGTCAGATCTAGAGGAGGAAGAATATGAGGATGTCAAGGGTGAATAGGAAGGAGGAATACCATGACCATGATGTTTTCTACCCCCTTTTTGTTGGTCACAATCATGATCATCATGTTTATCATCCTTGTGATGCTTATTTGAGTTCCTACCTTCGGTTCCTCCTTTTGAGACCCCATGGTCATGGGATCCATTCTCCTTGATCTAAGATTATTAATAGTGAACTACATGTTGTGGTTTGGGTTTCTCTCATCAAAGACAAGGGGAGGAGAGTCTATGAATTAAGAACCCCTAGAAAAGGAATCCTTTCCTTCTTTCTAGCCTAGTAGGAATAAGGGGTTATTTAATAATTTTCCCTTCGATGCTTCGTAACAAGCCTCATGTTGATAATCTTTCTTACATTATGCCTCAGTGGCATGATAATCTCAATAGTTGTGATCCTACACAATGTATTTCGCATTGAGCCTATGGATGCCCAATCTCATGAGATTTGGAGTAGCATCGCAGGAATTGATTGATCAGGTAGGAACACAATGTTGCCTTCCATGTTCCTCCATCGAATCTATTCATCTTGGTGTAAGATGAAGGTGAAGTCTGACACATACTCATTGAGATTAGTATATACCACTCAACATTGTTGGGACATTATGTGTTTTGACCATTCAAGCCCTTGTTGATTGGATTTGCTTTCAAATGGCTATGGAGAATCTTCCCTATGAGAAGAAGCCATATGAGGTTGAGAGAAAAATAGTGTTCTTTTAATATTATTATTATTTTTAATGGTTGAAACTTTAAGGTTTGTTAAAATTATTTTGAATGATTTCACTAACTCTTAGATAGCACACATAGCCTACTAAAGTTCCCAGCAATGATGCTAATGATGAGTAGTGAGTATACCCTACACCCAACTATAGGAATCTCTACTTTCATAGACTTTAGTCCTCTATGTACACTGGTTCTAGGAAGTGAATCTAATGATCATGATTGTTATATTTTCATTTCCACTTATGAGGTGCAAGTGTATGGTTAAGTATAATTGAGGCATATGATTTTTATCATTTTATATTTTATTGTTTAAGTTACCTAAGTGCTAGAAAATAAATTGATTAAATGTTCAACTAATATAATAACTAACTAATGTCTAACTAATTCTAACATAATCATTTGTTCCCACTTTCTATGCACATCTAGAACATGTTGCAATGCTACTGGGTTATCAAGCATTAGGTGCTACTAGGATTACCAAGCGTTAAACATATGTTAGAAGTGGTTATACTTATGTGCTTTAATTAATTAATTTGATGCATCAAAGTAAATTATTGAAATAATACATTCATTTAAAGTAAACATTAAGCTAATTTCAAATGTTGTAAGGTTTTTGAATAAAGCTCATCTTTGTTGTTGATCACATTAAAGTCCTAAGGTATAGTAGTGCTTGAATAAAGATCTATACACTTCTCACTCCTACTGCAGGCACTTAGAAAATATTTTAACTTTCAGAAGGAAAAACTACAAGAGCTTTGCTAGGATACTAACTATGGAATTATCATAAATGTCGTTGATGAAAATGTATTTATAGCCAAAGATAGACACTACATCAACGGGGTCACATTAACTCGTTAGATATTGTGTTGATGCAACTGTGTTGATGGGATTGCATTGATGGCAGCCCATCAATGCAACCTAAGGAAGATGCTTCATCAACTAACATATGATGATGAAAGGAATTTTTCGAAAAGGAAAAGGGACAAAAGAAAACCTTTTTTAAATTCAACTAAGTTGGTGATAATTTTTCCTTTTTAATCAAGATTATCTTCAATAAGAATGTTAACTATCTCATAGATTCTTTGATGAGTAAAAAGAAGATCTTGTGGAATGTTAATGTTATCCAATATATTTTAAAGTTTATCTTGACCAATAGAATCATAAGATTTGGGGAAATTAACAAAACAAATAAAAGTCATATGATTGGGCCTTTTTACTTTATCTGCATAATAACGTAAAGTTGTTAGATGGTCTATAGTAGAATGCTTTCTCCTAAAACCTATGTGTGACTAAGTATGAAGACCTTACATTTCTTCTCATGAACTAATTTTATTCTCCAAAATATTGTTCAAAAGCTTAGTGAAAACTGAATTGATTGTAATGAATTGGTAATCCTTAAGATTTTTCCTATATCATTTGTTAAAAAGTAAGATTGCTTGACTCAAGCACCAAGAGTAATCCAAACTATGTTGAAGCCCTTTATTAAGAAGATTGAATGCTCCTTTCCATCCTAGTTGAGAATCTTTGTAAATATTTCATTAACATTAGTACCTTTCCCAAAAGATAATCTTTGAATTCCTATAGAGATGTCATCAATGGATAACTCAAAAACACTAGAATTATCTTGCTTTATCAAGGGAGGATCCTAATTAAAAGGTTCATTTAAGAAAGTTTGAATAGTCGATAATAAAAAATCCAAACCATTTCATTGTTTATCTTAAAATAAATTCTATAAGCTCTTTGGATTTGAGTGGAGTTCATGAACCATTCTTTCCTACTCTTCTTTAGTGAAATTTCTTTTCCTAAAATGAATTAGCCTTCTATAATTCTTGAGCATTGAAACATCAAAATGTGAAGCTCTAACATCTTTATGAGTTGTCAAAGAGTCCATACCAAATCAAGGTTTTCTACAAGTAGGCCTCTTCTTAGTTTGCACATGAGCAATTGTAGATAAAAGAAATTTAGTTAGATATGCCTCATTTTCATTGTTGACTTATATATTAGCCACTCTTATTTGAAAATCTTGATGAAGGTCTTCTTTGAGATGACAAGTTCTGCATTTCTTTTAATGAATATGATGAATTGAAGCAAAAATATTGAATTTTAAGTAATGATGAGGAGATGTTGGAAGTTTTTTTCCCACTATAATGCAAAAATTAGATAGAAAAATCCAGTACAAATTTAGGAAGAACATATAAATGTAAAATAATTTATTAAAAAGTGCCATTTCTCATGTTAGTTTATTGTATAGTCTCAACTTGTGAACTTGTATGAAATGGTTAAGCATCCATACAATGAATTTAAAGAAAGAAGATGACATATTCAAGGTAATTTTTGGGGGCCAAAAAATGAATAATAATATAAAAGAAAATTCAAAGTATATTAGATATCCAAAGTATACTAGAAAGAGCCCAATGGCTTAGGGGATTCCTTTTTATGTTTTTATTCTTACAATCAATTATTAAAAACCTCCCCTCTAGGTAGGAAATGAATTAATCCTTGCACTTATTTAGAAGCACCCTCACAGGTTTTTACTTTTTACTAAAGGGTTTCTTATAAAGAGAAAGGGAAAACTCTCTCTAAGAACAAAAGAACAGTTTGTTTAAAAATAATGAACAAATTGCAATAGACACTAAAAGATTTCCATCCTTAAGCCTCCAAAATAAAAAAAATTAATACTATAGAAAATAAATTAATCAATTAGCTTTCATTGGGAGCTTTTTGGCTTGAAGCTATAATTGAAAAGTGGCATATTAAGAATATGATATTTAACTTTTGAAGAGAGGTAATAATTATGCTCTTGATTCTAGAAAATTAATGTACATCAAAGCTTCTAAATAAAGGAGAGAACAAGTGATTGAAGACACTTGCAAATGTAAAGAAAAGAAGCATATAAACTAGTTTGATCACTAAAAATGATTTCATTGATGCTTGGTTGAAAGTTGTTGCAAATTCTAGATGTCCAGTTCTAAGCATGTTTAGAAATAGGATACTAAAGAGACATGAGAAATTAATTCTTCACTCAATTAAAAGGAAATAATACTCATGTGTTTATGATGATTGCTCATATGAAGAACTTGATGAATAAGATACCATAACAAAACTATAAATTTTTGGAAAGTTAAGAGCTTTTTAAATATATTTCATTTTCCTCATTCAATAGTGTGAAGATAATTGTATTTTCTAGGTATTATTGAATATAACATGAATAAAATTATTTTCTATAATATTCTTATATGCAACTTTATAATTAAAAGGAAAAATAAATTTTCCATCCTTTCAAAATATATCTAGAAAAGCCTCATTCAAATTATTGTCAATTGTAAATAAATTCTCAAAATTAGAAATTAAATTTTCAAAATTATTTTTACTCTTTCTATTCAAACTATATAGCCTAGAAGCTTTATTCCATGTAATCCATCTATCATCAATATGAAGACAAGAAACTGTACTGATATGAAATTTTCTTAAAGTGGTACATAATTTAGATAAATTAGTAGTGTTAGTTCTTTCATTAAAAGGAAGCCACCATGGGCTAATTTGCTTAAGTATATTTCTGAAACTATAATATGATTGTAGTTCTAATACTTACTAAGCTTGCACCATGTTTTTCAATTTGTTTAAGAACTGGAGCACCAAAAATAGAAATATCTTGAGGAAAAAGAAGATAGTAAAGAAGGTTATTAGAAGACTAATTGTTATAATTTTTAGATTTTCTTTGCAAAAATCTATTTTTTAAAAGGAACATCTAAACATTATATTCATTAATGCACTTTGCAATATATTTTTTTCCAAACAAAATACCCTAGTTATAATGATTAATAAGACCATGTCTTCCATCTTTTTTGCTACTAGTGCAAATATGGGAAGCAACTCTAGAAATTCATTTTTTATTTTACTTAGCAAACCAAATAAAACTAATGGATAATACCATCAATTCTAAAAAAAGCAATTTTAGAAGGAACCCAACAAGTGAAGTAATAAATATGAGTTGATTAAACCATTTGCTTAATAACTAAACCTTTGCTAACAAGGACGAGCTTTTCTTCTTTTCATTTATCAACCTTTTACCAACCACATGATTTCACAACATAGTGAGATTGACTCAAAAGAAAAATGTATTCTTAATATTTTAAAGATATAATCTTTTTTCAATATTTTCTAATGTTTAAGAGTAACCCACTCATCAATATTGGCATTACCATGAACAATAGATTTGTCCTAATTGTTATGATAGCAAGATACCATGTAGTAATTATCCACTCTAGCTAATAAAGAATTGACATATTACAAAGAATTATTAATAATAAAAAAGGAATCATCTACAAAGTGCATATTAAGAAATTACAAACTTTGATCAACAATTGAAATTCCCTTAATGATTTTTTTGATCATAATACAAATTATATGAATAAAAGCTTGTAGTAGTAATAAAATGGTAGGGACTTAGAATGCAACCTTGATGAACTAACTATTGAGGAGAAAAAGAGGAACTTAATCCAAAATCTATTATAACTTGAGCATTAGCATCAAGGAGTAGGGTACAAAAAAATGAATAAAATAATCACCAAATCTCAGTTTATAGAGACAAGAAAGAATGAAATTCTATTCAATTTTATCATAAGCTTAAGCATTATCTAACTTAAGAAAAGCAATGCCTAGTTAGTTTATATCAAAAGCCTTGTGCATTCTCTTCTAAGCTACAATAATATTATTTATGATGTGTTTGCAGTTAACACAACTAATTTTCTTAGGTCTAAAGATATCTTTTTATAACCTTTTGAATTTGGCAAGTCATGCATTTAACTAAAATTTTATAAGTATTGTTAAGAAGACTAATGAAATGAAGCTTTAGTACATTCGAAGACTATAGGAGATATTAGATAGATAGTACATTTTAATCAATTTGGCTTTAGCTACATTCACTTATAGATAAAATGAATGACAATAATTTTGTAAAATTTGCAACATATTTTGGATACCTTTTGCAGTAGTGTAGATCAAGGCAACATCATCGAGATATAAAAGAAGATTCACTATTTGGGATCCAATTTTGATAATGTGACTATCTTGCCTATTGCACTATCATTCCTACATTTCATCTATAAAGATATCAAAGAGAGTTAGGGAAAGTGGACAATCTTTCTTACCTCCAATTTTGCTCTAGAATTGAAATTTTTTATTTGAATTTCTATATATAATTTCAATAATCACTTCCTTATACAATCTTTGAGTTGTTGTAATCAAATATAAAGAAAGGCTAATTTTATGCAAGTGCAATCATAGTTTTATAGATCACTAAATCATATGCTTCCACAAAATCTATAAAACAAATAAAAACTATTTTATTAGGCATTTTTAGAAACTCAATGTAGTGTCTAAGAGTAACTAAGTGATCAATAGTGGACTGATTTTGTCTAAAATCTATTTGACACCTTCCTTGACCTGGTTACCTTTAGCCTAAAAACTAATTCTCTTTTCTAGTAGAGTGCCCAACAACTTAGCAAAAATATTACTTATAATCATCATTTGATAAATTTTTCAATTATTTTTCCCCTTTTTACATAACAAGATATCTTTACTAGTTTTTTAATGTTGATTTAATATTTATTCTATTGCTGAATTTCATTTGTGCCAAATGTCTCTATGAATAGTAGAGCCTTCCTACTTTAATAATTTTGCATATAAATGATCTAAATCTATAGCTTTACTAGATTCTATTTTTTTAATACCCTCTATGAAGTGTTTAAAAGTAAATTAGAGAGGTGGTGGTTGTATAATAGTAGTAGAATTATCATATTCTCTTGTTAATAGATTATTATAAAATGAACAAATATCTTGAAAATAAAAATTAAATGATGAAGAGGCTTTATGACAAAAACATTTCTAAAACTATCTAGGCTTATTTTTAATGGTGTAAGAAAAATATTTACGTTTCCCCCGATGAATTTCATTCCCTTGGTCCTAATCAAGCTTATATATGGTTTAATTAAACTTTGTTTGTGACTCTTATCTACTTTCTTAATATTTTTTCTAGCCTTCATGCAATCCTTATCAAACTAAGGTTTATGAGCACTTTGTTTTTGTGAATGCACAACTTGCTTAATTGCTATAACTAAAATTTTTCCAAGTTCTTAATTTCATCTTTCAAGAGTCCATTTTTAAGGTGGTGCATTCATATATTTTTTCTTAACTTGGATGCATTTATGCTAAAAACAATTTCTCTTTTTATTTTTTTTCTTAGAAACACTTTGAATTTGTAACAAAAAATTGACATATTGATGGTATGACTCTACTAAATCTTTTCCAACTTTCATCTTAATAAAATCAATATCTTCATAGGAACACAAAAGCAAATCAATGTAAGAGTTACCTTGAGGTCCTTTAAAAGTAAATGATGAAGATTAAAGAAATCTAGTAAGGCCATTGCAAATTAGAAGATAAAATTTTTGTCTATTTTAATAGTTTTTGATCCATCTTATTAATAGTGTAATCTATAGAATGTCATGTCTAGCTATGATCTTTAGCAATGTCTAAGTTGCCAACGTTATGCAACCATTGAATAATTTTTATTTTGTGTGAATACATCCTTATATTAAAATCTTCTCAAATAAATATCAAGCCTTTTGGTGCAAATTCTAAATTATCTTTACCTAAGAACTAAAAAGGATGAACACTAGATAACTCTATAGAATCATGTAATGTAGCATGTTTGGGAGTAATATAACATATGATAAGGAAAGCACAACCATACTAACATAGGACCTTTAGCCAAACATATTATTTATGATCATCAATTTTTTCTAAAAGTATGCAAATTTGAAGAGATATCCTCACTAACATTGCAATTCTACGAAAAGGTATGCCTCTTCACCCTACTTTTTTGTTTCTTACAACAAATTTAATAAATCTATCAACTACAAAATATATAAAACCAACATTTTTTGAAGTTTCAACAAAACCAAAAATATAAAAGCTATTAAAGAAGTTAATATTATTCAAAGAAATAATTTTATTTGTAATTACACAATTAATGTTTAGATATCCACACCTCAAAGGGGGCCTAATTACAAATATGTTGATGATATTCATTGTTAGAAAAAATATGAATCACACCTTTATTAATATTTTTACTATGAAAAACATTTTTAATGGCTTCTTGGAAAACATGATAGAGATTATTTTCAATGCTATCCTAATGCTTCTTGAAAACTTCAATTAGAAAATCATCAAATCCTAGAGCTTTACCACCTACTAAACTAAAATTTGTAGCTTTGATTTCTTATATTCTAATTTTTACTTGAAGAATTCCTTGATGCACTTTTGTTATAAGATAAGAAATATGCATAGGATTTTTTTGTACATCCTCCTGAGAGATATTCCATTTTCTTAACCATTACATCCCCTAAAAATACCATCCACTACAATTTTCAAGATATTTTGTTACTAACACAACAATGCCGCTAAAAGGTCTGCGTCTTTGCCCTACTCTTGTATTTCTTACAAAAAAATTTAATAAATGTAATAACTAGAAAATTTATAGAAGAAAAATCTTTCTAAGTTTCAATAAAACCTAAAATATCAAAGTTATCAAAGAAGCTAATATTATTCAAAGAAATAGTTTTATTTGTAATTTTATCATCAATGTTAAGAAACCTACACCTTAAAGGGCATATATATTTTTTGAATAATTTTTAGAAAATTACTTATGTATAATGATTGCCACGTTACTAGCATTTACGTATGCCACAATACCTTATTCATGAGCCACTTTAACCTTTTCCCATTATTTAGCCCTTTTTGCAAGTTTTTTTTCAAGTAAGATTCTTATTTATCTAGATGTTTTTATAGTGTTTAGTTTGCTTCATATGGCTTTAATATCTTCAAACATGTATTCTACCTTCTACATCATGAAACCTAATAGTTATATGTTAGGGATTTTCATGTTGTTCACTTGGAACACTAAAAGCTTTATGAATTTTTGGAGAAGTTATATGTATATCATATATAAGCTTATTAAATTTCTTAAATAAAGTTTCATTTATTTCACCCTTTGTCTATCTTTGTCTCTATTCCTTCAAGGTTAGATTCATTTTTATTTTCCTTAGCTTCAAGTAATCTGTTCATTATTTTTTGGAGAAATACTAGTTTCCTTTTTCCTGCAATCTTTTCTTTGAGGGCTAATATCCTTCAAATAATTTCTTTGTTTTGTTGATGGGTTTCATCTAGCAATGCCATTTGGTTAACCATATACTTCTATTATGCAACTGGAAGTTTTTTGATAGTAACTATATTTATAAATTTCTTTTGGGTGGCCTAGGATGAGGCCATAATAAAATTTTGAAATTTCTTTAGTAGATGAGTCAATTTCTTTGGCAATAAATCCACACTTACAAAATGTCAATCAATCTAGCCTACATCTAACTACCCTTCCTATTGTTTTAGATCAAATTAATGTTAAAACCCTCATGATAGAAATCTTCAATGCTAAAACCCTCACTTCCAAGCCCCTTGTTGCCTTAGATCAAAGCTCTGATATCGCATGGAAGGCTCTGATATCACAACTCATCAATTATGTTGATATAGTATCATTTCATTTACATTGGCATATACTTTGAATGATAAACAAAAATAATGTTAAAGCTTCTACTGCAACAATAATGTGATCCTATGTTAAAATATGATATCATGTTAAATTTGGAAATGAAAATGGAGATGAAAAAGCTTACTTACATCCTAGAGAGATCATCAAGCGTCTATAGAATACACAAAAATGTTTAACAAGGCTTTGATATGATCATGAGAGGTCTTGAATATCCCTTTAAAAATGATACACAGTTGACAACTCCAGCACAAAATTGAACTTGTGACCTTAGGTTTTTATGTCGAGACTCTTATGACTAAGATAACATGTAATTGTTTAATTAAATATTATAGGAAAAAACTATTAAGGAATTTTAGAAATTAATGGTGCCTTTTAAAATCTCTTAATTTATTTTATTTTTTATTACCAAGGCCTTCCACTAAGTCCTCTTACAATATCTATGTTTCAACAATACTATGTATACCCATTGCAAGATTTGGAAACTTCATTGTACATCTATTTTCCAATAAAAAGAACATAATTATGATCATCCTTTAGGAGTTAGATATCAAATTCTTAAATATGTTGGTTTTACTTAAAGCTTCAAGTAAGAAAACTTCTAAAATAATGAGGTGTTAGCCTAGTGGTATGAGCTTAGGCTTAGTAACCCTAGGTCATGAGTTCAATTCTACTATGTAGCACTAAGTTATAAACTTCTATAAATCTTAGGGTATACCTATGCTTTACATATTTCATGTTCCAACACCTGCCAAGAAAACTTATAATGAAGGTTGAATATTTAATTCATTTCTTGAAGTATTAATTCTTTTTATATTTTTGGATTCATGTAAAAGCAAAGCTAATAGCTTCTATTACAATTTATATCTTATTTCTAATGGTTGCACTCATTTTTCTTTCAAATGAGCTTTTTTCTTTTTTCTTTTACAAGTAATCTTTTAGTAAGAAATAAAACCTATCAAGGCCCTTCTCAATAAGATCAAGGCCTAATCTATTTCCTATCCTAGAAAGGATGATTAATTGTAACTAAGGATCATCATCATCTTCCTAGCCTTGACCTAATAGAATAGGGTCAACTACATTAGTTATTTTTTGTCATTTGCCTCTATGAAGAGATGGATGTTTGTTTATTTGTAGTTTCTTCAAATCATCTTCAAGCATTTTTTTCACATGTCTTATTTGAGCTTCCTTTTGGTAGCTTTCCTAGAACAATGATGTAGCAACCTTTGCTTATAGGCTCATTATTTAATCTTCTTTGCATATGTCCAAACTATCTAAGCCATCATTCTTGTAGCTTATTTGAAGTACAAGCCAATCCATGTCTTCTTCTGATGTTTGTATTATGTAGTTTATCTCTTCTAATAACATTAAACATCCATCAAAGCATTCCATTTCTACCACACTAATTTTTTATTCATGACTTTTTTGTATTGCCCAACATTCATTACCATATAAGATAGAAGGCTTCATTATTATCCTATAAAATTTCCCTTTGAATTTTATTGGTATTCTATTTTCACATAAAATACCACTCATTGTTTTCCTTTTGACCATATTGCCTCAATTCTATTGTTGATATCTTCATCAATTTTACACTCTAATTAGAGGATTGATCCTAAGTAGCAAATTGTTTGGAGTAAGGGATTTTTTTTCCTTGAAGAGTTACTTTTATTTTACTACTATTTATGTTGTGATTAAAATTACATTCCATATATTTTGTCTTACTTCTGCTAATTTTTAAGCCTTTTGATCCTAGAGCATGTCTTCACTTCTCCATTTTAGCAACAGTATTTTCTTGAGATATATCCATCAACACAATATTATTTGCAAATAGCATACACGAGGAGATTTCCTTTGTTAATTCATCCATAATGATACCAAATAAGTACGAGTTAATTGTAGACCCTTGATGTAGTCCCACTATGATTATAACTAATGATGAAAACCTAAATAGGCATCAACAAAGCTATTAGTGTGAGAGAGGTAGCAAGGTTGGTGGTGGCCTGCTACCAACCCCATAGTTCAGGGGCTGTGGGAGCACAAGGGGTCCTCCGCTCCTTGTGTCTTCAAAACCATACTGGCATGGCAGTTCCATGCATTAGTAAGAGGAGGCTATGACCTACCTCATTACCCCACTTGGTAGGACCTCGCTTGGGAGGGTTGTGTAGTTCAACTCTGTGTTGGGGTGTTTTTACTGGGTGTGTCATGGGACGTGCTATGGGATGTTGCATGCGCTCCTTGGAGCGCGACACCAACTACCAACATGCAATGATGAATCTGGAGGGTTTAGCTGGTAGTCCCCGTGGCATCCACGTGAGGGGAGCAAGGGAGTGCTATCTAGCTTGTTAGCACTAACAAGCTAAACTCTGTTTTTATACTCTCTTTTATGTTGATGTTTTGATGTACTCAGAATTTTTTATTTTATTTTTTTTAATGATTTGACAAGAAATAGAATTTCAAAGTTCTTTCTATAAGTTGGGATTGGCTATGAAGAAGTTTTGGTTGGTAATATATATTATAAGAAATCATATTTTTTAAGATTAATTTCTCAAATTCAACAAGAATATTTACTCTATGAAATGTAGCCACAATTTTATTCTTATTTAAAATTTAGAAACTTAAAAATAATAAAATTTTTAAAATCATGATTGAAAAAGTAGGGTATACTTATAGTCAAATAATTTTAAGTTCTAATATTTCCTATCTTTACATCTCTTAGGTTCAAGCTTTTTTTTTCACTTCAACTATTGCTTTTCAAGATATTTCATTACCATATACTTACTAGCTAAATTTCTTTAAAAGGTTAAAAATGACTTTTCTTGTTAAAAGCTAGGGTATGTGCTCCTTTGTTGTATGAAAAAACTCAAGAAACATGATAATAACAAACCCATAATAAAACAAATGAAAATATTGCTATTATGATTAACTTAAGAAACAATGAGCCATTAGGTTAGTAGTAATAGTCTTGGCATAGAAACCATATGTCACTAATTTAGTAGACAACACTAAATTATGATTTCTTAAAGATAGCTCAATTAGTTAGTTCATTATTTAACATTGTTATGAAAACTAGAGGTTGCTAGTATGTAGGTGCATGTACTTGGGAAAAAAAAAAATTTCCTCCCAAAAATATTTTTAGCATGATGACTAGTAACAAAGTTTAATATTTTTTATATCTTAGGAAGTTATGTTTTATATCTTTGATTTTTTTTTATTCATGATAATACTTATTTAAAAAATCAATTTCAAGGTGAATAACCTTTTTCAATTTCTTAAGAATTAGAGAGATTAGTGCTTACATTTTTTACTATTCTTGTTGTACTCATAAAGGTTTTATTTTATATAAAAAGACATCATTGACATCAAATGACTGAAAATTTAATGTAACTTGTTCTTGTAACCAATGAACTTTTCATGTTCATATTCTTATACATACTTTACATAATACAAATTATACAATTAAAATAAGTCATGGGTTAAGAATTAATTAATATAATTTGCATAAATTATTTATCCTCAACATATACAAATTATACAGTTGAAATATCTCATGGGTTAAAGATTAATTAATATAATTTGCATAAATTATTTATCCTCAACATATTTCATCATGATAATTGCATTGTAACTCAAAATATAAGGATCGTAAGCCAACATAGTTAATTTAAGCATATGTCACAAATAATGTTGGATTCTCAAGCTATAACCTATTTAGAATGAGTTAATTATCATAGTAGATAAAATTAAAAGTATTTATCATTGCTAGTAATATATTAAAAATTAAAATTACTGGTCCATGAAATTTTAGCCTATTCGTAAGACTCTTGTTTTCAAAACTTTTAGTTATGTGTAAGTTTCATGTTCATTATATATCTTGAGGGTACATAACATCATCTAGTTCCTATGCTAACCCTCATGTTCCTTTCCAATAATAAAATTATATATTTGATAATATAATGTAATGTTTATTCATTTTTTTTAATAAATTCATAAAATTTAAAATCCAAAGGCTAGTACTAACAAAACTCCAATTATAATATTTACAAATGTCAAAATGCAAACAATCAATAATGGCTTGCTGAAGAGTGTAAGACAACTAGAGTTATATTGAAGACTCATAAGTCACCATAGACTACTAAGTCATATAAAAATTTAATTTGAACAAAGAAGAGGGAATTTGTTAAATATTGCCCATTGTATGTATAACTAAGGATTGAACTCACAACCTCCTATTAGAAGTACTTTAACAATGAGCTTATAATCAGCTCAACTATGCTCATGTTTATTATAAATGATCAAGAAAATCCAAAATGTTTTTAGCAATTAATTTAAAGCTTAAAGATATTGAAAATTTCTATCAAATTTTGTTTAACACCAATGACAAACTGGGAAAATTTCATCATAGTGATAATACTTTGTTTATTTCTTTTGATGACATTCTATAATGAATAAAAGACTAGCATGAGGTAAGTTTCTAATATAAATAACTTATATGAAGAAATTTTAAAATGGAAAATGCCATTGGTATAGAATGTCATTTCAAATAAGTTAATTTTAGTTATAAATGTGGGGTTAGAAAAGAAATAATGCATAAAAAGCACAAATACACCTTTTTAAAAAAGAAAACAAAAAGGATATAAATAATTATAGAATTATTATAATGAGGATTATATTCTTACCAAGCTTTTGGGCACTAGACGAGAACCTATGCTTCCAAGATCGATTGAAGAAAAAAAGATACATTTAATTTTCCAAGCATGATTTAGGTAACAACATTCTATCATAAACCATCTCATCCCTTTAAAATATCTTACTGATAGTGCAAAAGGTCCATATAAGAAAACATTTATATAGTTTGTATATGTCTCTAAAGCCTATGATTTGGTCATTCAGAGTAAGTTATAAAGGAACTTAGAAAATTTATAAATTTCTAGCACACTATTATTTGCCATAAAAATTTTACAAAGAGGTATGCATTCAATTTGCAAATGGTCAAGAAAGAAGTTTTATTTAATAGTTTTTTTAATGTAAAACAAAGATATTCTCTTTGTGCTAATTTATTTCAGCTTTTTGTTGATGAAGTTGAAAACTAAATGTATAAAATGCCAACTATAAGTTGATGATGCTGTCTTAATTTTAAATTCAATAGAAGGATTACAACAAATGCTAAATACTCTTGATAACTTTTTCCACCATTCAAAAATGAAATTCAATGTCCAAAAACTTAAAGTCATGATTTCTAGCATATTTAATAAGATATACAATTTCACTATAGCAAACAAGCATGTAAACATAACTTCTTATTATAAATATTTTCACCTAGAATGCTTTTATAATTACAAATGGGATCAGTGCATTCCTCAAAGAGTTTTACATGGTATGAAATCCTTGTGTACTTAAAAAATAAGATGTCAGAGGGAATCTATTCTAGCTTGGGATATCCAAAAGCAACTATATTATGTCATTATTCAACTAGCTATGTTTTCTAAGTGTATTATATGAGGTCCTATATTAGAAATAGATAGATGAACTTTAGAAACTTTTTATACTTAATGAATTCAAAGTGAAAAGAAAAATACAAAAATCATATTATGGTTCTTAAAGTAGAGATGATGCCCTTCGAAATTGAAGTTATTTGCCAATTTAGAGCCTACACTCATAACCATTTGAAACCTAAGATACTTTTAAAAAGTGATGATGGAAACCTAAGATACGGAATGATTTCATGAGAGAGTTCTATAGCTTAATAAATAAAATATTCAAGAGAAAATTCTTTATTTTTATCCAAGGCAAGTTCATAAATTCGGAAAAAAATCATATTTTAAAAACTTTAGTGATGAGCGGCAAGGTATCCCTACGCTCAACCATACGAATACGAGCGTTCCATGCACGATTTGGTCGACTTCCAAGGACGAAGTGCTTATGCATCCCTGTGGAATAAGGATGGGTTGGTTGATTATTGTCTTCCCAAGCTTACCTATATGTCACAATTGTATGGTTAAGTAAGCTTGAGGCATATGAATTTTATAACTTTTATGTTTTTATGTCCTACGCTAGGGAAGGAGAGAGGTAACTAAGTGACTAATTTAACATAACTACTCATTAACTAAGTTCTAACTAATCCTAACACCATCATCGATTCCCACTTACCGTACACATCCTGAACCAGTGCAACATTGTTGGGATTACCAAACGCTAATCGTTACTAGGTTACCAGGCATTACATGCATGCTTGAAGTGGTCGTACTTGTGTAATTTAATGATTTGATTAATTGATCAAAATGAATTGCTATGCTAATAACAGAAATGTAAAGTGCATAAAATAAAATAAAATAAAATCAATTCATAAGAAAATAAAATAAAAGAAATGCGTAAGAAAACAAATCTCAAGTGCAGTAAGGATGAATCAAAGAGCTTGTCTTTATTACCATACACAAGGTGTGATCAGGTATAAAATGCTTGAATAAAGATCCGTCCACACTTAGAAATCTTGTTGTGGAAATTTGGAAAATACTCTAACTTTCAAATAGACTACAAGAGTTTCGCTACTTGACTACTAAAAGACTTCTTTTTCCAATTGTGTGCCTGGGCACTATATTTATAGGCTTGAGAGAAACTACTCTAATAATTAGAGTAACAACTCTAATAATTAGAATAAACCGCTAGAGTAACTGCTCTAATAATTAGAATAAACTGCTAGAGTAACTACTCTAATAATTGAAATAAATTGCTAGAGTAACTACTCTCATCATACCTCCACGACTAAATGAAAACTCATCCTCAAGTTCCTTACAAAATATTGGGAAGGTATGGGATTATTAACTAATTAACTAACGGTGGAATGGGATGACAGACTCAATGTGCCCAGTGAACAGATCAATAAGCATATTACAACATTAGTGTTCATGACCATTGTGGTAAATACTCATACATAAATGAAATTTAAGCCTTTATTTGGTAGCTTGTAGTGAAAGAGAGAGAAAGAAAATGAAGCATGTTGTTGCCAATGTTAAGATTGTGCCTTCCATTATTTATTCACAACCACATCACCAAACTTGCTCCTTTTATAAATGCTTCAGTTCCAGTCCATCTTGAGTGCTTCCTCCAAGCCTAGTCCATTGTTTGTATGATCGCCATCTTCACACACAACACAGTCACAAATGAGCAAGGATAGATAAACCACAATGCAATTGATACCTTGCCTTGATATGAAGCACATTGGCTGAGTTTTGGTTATGGAAAAAACTGGTTCAGAGATTTATCACAGGTGACTACCCAAGGTGTAGGGGTTAGGCGAATAGTAAAATGGAGAAAATTAAAAAATTTGTGCTAGGGCCCCCATGACTAAGAGCGAATCTCTGGTAGCTATAAGATGGAAAAATATGAGGAATAAGAAAGATGAGAAAAAATAACAACAGAAACGCCAATAAAATGGATTTCATAGATGAGGATGAAAAAAGAGATGATTGATTGCAAGAAATGTTTAAGGAAAATGTTGGCGACCATTTGGGACGCAACCGCCAACTAGTGTCCTTGAACAGGATTTAGGTGCCTGTTGGTCTCTGGCAACACCAAGGCCCAGATACCTCCAAAAAAACTCAGTAGTTAATGTGAGTATGTGTGTGTGCTATTGCAATGTGCAGTTGTGAAATATGAAACGATTGCATTTTGTGTAAACTACAAATGAGTTATCTTAAAGAAATTCAGCCAACTTTGCCAAGTACTGTGAGTTGTTGAGAGTTCCTATTTTGTTCAATTGCCTAGTCTATGCAGTCCTTATAATACCTACTTGTAACAAATAAAATTTTGTTAAAACATTTAAGCACAACTCTACGAATCTATTTCTAATTTTCCCCAAAGAAACAAATAGTTCCACAAGAAAACTAGAAATAAAGCAAGATTCAATGGAAATAGATAAAAAAGAAAGCAGATTTGCATGGACCTAAAATATTTAAACAAGGTAAAATGACATGAGTAGACACTTCGCAATAAATCTATCCCAAATTCAATAACTACAAATTGTTCAAACTTCCAAGGATCAAATAAGAAATTTCTTCAAGACAATCCTACTATGCTACCAAAAAATTGTTGCATAAACTACCACGTACGAGACACCATTTTGGCTAGATAATGGATGTCAACAATTGCATTCAATAGAATCTTCAAAAGACTTGACAATTTCTGATTGAAATACCACGGAGATTTACTTTAAAGATAAAAAAAAAGCTATTCTGGTCCCATCAAAATACCAAATATTTTCTGAACCCTCTTAACTATTGAATCGCTCAACGGCATGACTACAAGCAAAGGCTCTATTACAACAATCCCAATAGCGGTTCTTATACATTGCACAATAATAAAATTTACTACTAAAATTCTCTTAAGGCTCTTAAACACCAGCGCTTCTATGGCAAAATTTTAATAGAAATTTTCTATCGGGCAACAAGAACAATAAGAGCAATCTAAAAATCCCAAAATTACTTGCCAAGGATGATACTATCTAAACCACTAGCTAAACAATTTAAAAAAAAAACAAATATAAAGCATAACTCACAGGACTATGGCAAAGAGGCTGAAATCTTTCCTTTAGCAAGTCATCTTACAAGCAATCTTTCACACTTTCTTTGTACAAATGCTCTTCTCCGAAGACTCAAAGTGTGTCTCCAAGTGAGAGCCCAAGTACTAGCTAGTAGCCTTCCAAAGTGTGATGTATCAAGTGTCTTCTCCAAAGTATGATGTGAGACCTCCTTGGTCTTCCCCCCATCTTCGTACACTTGAAGCCTTTTTATAAGGTTCATAAGGTAGTTACATTCCAAAATATCCTAGCTAACTTTTCTCCCAAGTAAGGAGGTTACAACTTACCCATTTAGTTAAGAGAAATTTATGCTAACATTCATATTTGTAAATATTACAAATATTTAATATAATATTACAAATATTTTATGGGTAGTAACTTATATATAATAATGTTTAAAATAATGTTTTAAGACTTGGAATAATTAACTTACAACTGGGCACTTGGAATAATTAAATTAATGGTAAGTTTTAGTGATAGATTAAATTGCAACTCCAGCATCAGTTAAAATATCTCATGCTCTGCGGATTCAATTATACACCTATTTTTGTATGCCTTCGTGTCTCCATTGCCGTGTTCAGTGCACTGGTATGCGATATCGAATGCATCAGCATCGGGCATGGCTACTGCTTCGAATTGCAGGTTCCAGGAGTGAATGACATTTGTGATTACCACCTAAAAAAATTTGAAATGGGTTCCTTGGGAAAGCCCAAGCCTGTTTGGTGAGGTCACAACTGGAAAATCCCTGCAACAAAGTATTGGAAGTCACGGTGGTGGGCCGAAACATAAATCTGACTTAAAACCTTGCGCGATTTTATGCACCAGTCTTTGGAATGGAAACAATTTCAGGCCTGAAACATTACTTCTCCCATCACTGGCATTGCTTTCCTTACGGCCTTCTTGCCCATGAATTTTCTTGTTGTCTGCACAAACCATTACAGAAACCCCAAGGCCACGTTCATAGTTTCTGGCGAGGGTTTAGGGCATCGCGCTGTGTCAGAATCTGCGCCATGATGAAATCGTGGACCTGCATGCTGTGCCAAAACCCTAGGCCTACGCACTGTTTCAGAATCTACGCTGATTCTTTAGAAAATTGAAGAGGCGCAACACCGCGGGCTGTGATTTTGATGAGATTTTCGAATTTTTTCCCCTGCGAAAAAATGCCTTCTTAACTTTGCCGGAACACTGTATGCATCTGTCTCCATGAAATGTCCAGTGTCTACGTTCATGAACATTCTTTAATGCCTAAATGTTTATCATGGTAAGAATTTGTCGTGGTGCAGAAGCTTCTGTCCGTTTCAGATTGCCCAACTTGGAAGATTGTTGCTACCGCAGTTCTATTTTCCCGCCAGAGTCTTCTTCTATTCTCTTTTTTTTGTGTTTAAAATTTTAAACGTGGATTATGAATAATTCCTGCCTGCTCTAGACCTCCAAAATTTGTGAGACATCATTTTAGCAAACATCCACCGATATTCTCCCATTTTGTAATTCATACAATCTGTTGATTTTAATTTTTAAATTTTCATTTCTAGTTTTCTTCTCTCATTCTTTACCAGTATCCAAATGATCAATTCTTGAACATATTTCTAACAATGAAGAATTCCTTGCTTTTCAATTCATTCATGATGCACATTAGCTCTTGCAATCTTTTATTCATTGTCTTTCATATGTGCATCATTATTTCCACCAATAATATTATGGTCTCCCCTAGATCCCATACCAATGGTATGAAATAGCACACTTACACTCTCCCATTCTTACAATAATATTTAAAATGAATCTTACTATTCCATGAAATGGCCATATGTGCCAACATTTTTGCCCCCTTAAAAGCTTAAAGAAATTTATGCAACCTCATTTCAAAACTAGAACATACTGAAACTTTCATTGAATTTTTACAACTGAATAGAAATCTTTTTGGAGGAAAATTCTCATTTAACATAAGATATGATGGGACAAAAACCTCATTCCTAAGGAAAATAACAAACTGTACATCATCAAGTCCTTCATAGCCTATTCTTGGGATGGAAATTGAATTGTGAGGGTTACCCTAGTGGGAATCCTCATCTCTCTAACTATTTCATAGGAAATTTCTAATGTGATGAAGGTGGTCCTGTTGCTCTCTGGCTTGGTGGAGCTCTCACCTTGATCTACTAGAGCTTTCTCTTTAGCACTTTTCTCTTTTTCGGATGAGCTCTTTTCTTCTTCTCCATTAGGTCCTTCATTTTCCTCTCAGGAGACAAAAGCTTCTCCCCATCCCCATGATGACTCTTCATTGGTTGGTTTCTCTTCTCCTTTTTCTTCTTCTTTGGAGCAATCTTGATATCGCCCCTAAACATTGGACTCTATATCCAACCCTCTAGTGAGAGAAGAAAATTCATCGGACAACCAAACCATAAAAGGACACTCTTTTGGAGCTCCATAAGATCTAGCCTTTAGGTAAGCCTTCAATACATGCTCAAGGCAACATCCCATCACATATGGAATAAAAGGCTTTTTGATTGCTCTCTCAAAATCCATTAGCTCTCTCTAACTTTCACTACTCAACTTGAATTGAAAGATGATAAAATCTTAGGCAACCTAACCCTCCTTTTATAGGTACTAAAAATTTTAATTCCCCCCCAAGAGTCCTCAACCAAACTTCCTTCTTGTTAGACATTCTAACCATTTGTCACAATCATCACTAAGTGGTGGATGAGTTACCCTCTCCACTTGTCACAATTGTAGAATTCCACTTGTTTCACTTGTAGGCTTCCACTTGCCTCACTTGAAGGAAAATTATTTTCTAATCTAAATAAATCATAATTAAACATATTAATTAATACTATACTCCTAGTAATATTATACCTAATAGTATATACATATATTATTTTGTGTAATGACATCTTCAAGTTGTATGCAATTATTCCAAATAATGTTTTATATGCAAAACATTATATGGAAATTGCAATTTCATGCCATCCAAAGTTGATAATTTGTAAGTATCCTCAGAAAATTGCTTTGTAATTTGAAAGGGACCAATCCATGTCGATGTAAATTTATTTGGCTTCTTCATATTCCATAACAGGACAAGGTCCCCTATCTTGAAAGTTCTTTTCAAAGCTTTTCTATCAAACCATCTTTTAACCTGAGAGGCATTCTATAACAAATTATCCCTTGCTTTATCTACTTCAGCTTTTCTTTTAATAAGCAAAGTCATGAAACTTCTATCTTTATCAGTTTTTTCGCTATATCTTTGTACAAATTTAGAAGCTGAGCTTACAATCTTGTTTGTAATTCTTGCTGGCAAACCATCAACTAAGTTATATGGTGATGTCCCGATAGCTTTCTTGAATCTAATTCGATCTGACCACAATGCGGATTGTAGATAATCGATCCAATTTCCTGGATTCCCATCCATCGATTTCTTGATATAAGTAATAAGATTTTTATTGGTGGATTCTACTAGGCCATTTCCTTGAGGATAATAATTTGATGAGGAAAATAAGAAAATGGATTTTTTAGATGCCCATCTGATAAACTCTTCGAATTTGAAGACTGGTCCATTGTTTGACACTAACACTTTGGGTAGACCAAATCTACTTAGAATGTGGTCTTCTAGAAACTTAATCATCATTAAATTGAACTATTGTAAGATTACAAGCCATCATATAATATGAGGGCTTACCATTGGCTTATTCATGAGGAACCAGATTGCACTATGATCTATATGTATATATGCTTTATATCCCAATACATAGTGTCTAAACTTTTCTAGTACAAACACTACAGCCATTAATTCTTTCTCTATGGTAGTGTAGTTAAGTTATGCACCAGTGATACTTCTACTTACACAGTGGATGTAATAAGGATGCTTCTGGTCATCTAATTGTGTAAGTACAGCTCCTAAAGCATAGTTGGATGCGTTAGTCATGATATAAAATGGTTTGGACTAGTTAAGAGCTTGTAGAATGGGTGTTGTTACTAGCTTCTATTTCATAGTTTGGAAAGCTAATTCACATTTCCTGATCCACTCAAAAGGTATGTCTTTTTTCGTTAACTCCACCAATGGTTTGACCACCTTTGAAAAGTTCTTAATAAATCTGCTATAGTAGCCAGTATGTCCAAGGAATGACTGAATATCTTTGATAGTTTTAGGTTGATGGGTAATTCCTTGGATAATTTTGATTTTCTTAGGATCTACCTCTATCCCTGTGTGTGACATTTTGTGTCCTAGTACTACACCTTCTTGAATCATCAAATGGCTTTTTTGCCAGTTGATCCTCAAATTGATTTATACACATCTTTTTAACACTTGCTCCAACTAGTCCAAGGCTTGATCAAAGTTTGCTCCATAAGTGGAGAAGTTTTCCATAAATACCTCCACGCCATTCCCTATCTATTGTTGGAATATGCTTAGAACTAGTCTTTGAAATGTTGCAGGGGCATTACATAAGCCAAACGACATCTGTTTGTATGCAAATGTTCACCAAGGACTGGTGAACGTAGTCTTGGCTTGATTTTTTAGGGCTATTTTTATTTGGTTATATCTGCTATATCCATCTAGAAAACTATAATAGCAATTCCCTACGATGGTGTCTAAGACTTGGTCGACAAATGGCAATGGAAAGTGATCTTTGAATGTTGCCATATTTAGTAGCCTAAAATCTATGCACACCCTTCATTTGCCTCCCTTTTTAGGCACAATAACTAAGGGGCTAACCCATTCGCTATCAACAATGGGGTATATGAACCTAGCCTTGAGAACCTATTTGATTTCTTCCTTAACTACTTGCTTCAGCTTAGGATTCAATCGTCTCTACAGTTGTCTTCGAGGCTTCATGGAGGGGTCACTGTAAATTTTATGTTGGCATATCCTAAGATCTATTCCAATTAATTCAGGATATGACCAAGTAAAGGCTTCTGACTATTTATTTATTACCTTCAGCGGTTCTTCTTTCTATTGAGGAGCAAGCTTAGCATTGATAATTACCAGTTTTCCATTTTTAAGGAACGTGTATTCCACACCAGTGCGTAATGGTTTCAGCTTGAGGGGCTTCTACGTAAATTTCTCAGGAATTTTCAACTTCCCCCAGTTGATATTTTCAAGGTTAAGACTTGGAAGTTGGTAGTGGACTTGCTCTAATGTGTCTATGCTATCGATGTAAGCACAAGTCAAACCCTCATTTGGTTCCATGCATATGAGTGAACTACTTTCCTGATTAGCTATCAACGATTAGGTGTCTTCCTATCGTGTGGCTACTACATATGGGCATCTTTGTATGTTAATCACTTGTGTACACTGATTGCATGTAGGCAATGCTAAACTTTTCACAAACCATGACCTCTGCATGCAATTACACCCTATGTCACTATATGTGATGCACATAACTTTCTTCTTCTTGATCTTTCCGAATGTATTTTCCTTTGATATTTCTAGGAAAAGATCATAGATTCCTAGGCGTGTGTCGGTGGTGCTTAGTCATGCTCTTCCCATTATAATTGGGAAGTCCCCCTTACCGTTGTTTACCTAAATCACTAGAAAGTCAGCTAGGTATGACCACCCACAAACAATGGTAACAATGTCTTCCACTAGTCCCAATGGGACAATGATGGACTAGTCAACCAACTCTAGATGGATGTTGCTCTTTTCCAATGGAGGCAAGTTCCAGGCCTTGTACATTTCTTGAGAAATCAAGTTGACACCAGAACCTGAATCCAAAAGAGCCTTGCATGGCACATTTCTAGCGATTTGTAAGTATATTAGAGGGAAAGGTAGCTAACTTTGATCCAATCAATGACAGCATGTGCTAGCATGACTGTATGCGTTGAGTGTAGTGATTGGGTTGAAGGGGGCTCCAAAGTTTTGATTGATACTAAGGTGTATAAGGAATCAATTGCTTATGATTACAAGGGCTTGGTTGGACTATTGGTTCTAAAGAAAGGTCTTTTCTTCATGTGATTGTTGGAACCAACAGTAGGTTGAGTTAATAGCCCTTGCGATGTTACGTTGCTGCGGTTGGGTAGGGATTTCACCTTGCATCACAGAAGCAGGTGGTAGTAGAGCTATTGGCGGAAGAGATGTGGTTAGATGAGAAGGATGATATGCTTGTAGAATATCTCCTCTATAAGAGGGAATCCCATAATACTTGTGGGCTTGGTAGTAAGGTTGAGGAGTGACGTGACTAGTATAGTTACATGGAGAGATTGGTTACTGCACATAATATCCATATAGGTCAGGTCACCGGTAAGGATATTATTGCCTTGGTCATGGCATTCCCCATGATTGTGGGTGCTGCCACTATTCATATTGCTCAATCAGTTGTGGTGGATTTTCATTGGGATAATATGTTGAGAGTTGGTGGAACTACCTTGGGTTACCTTGAGGATAAGGTAACCTTCAGGGTGTTTTCCTTTTGTTTAATTGTGGGTTGAGTGCATACACCCCAGACTCCTACAAATGTGAGATTACAGGGCAACATCCCTTAGGATGATCATATTGACATATCTCACATCCACTATCATTGTCTGTTTCCAAATCCGCAACCTCTTCAGTGATGGCAACTTTGCCCTTACCCTTGCTACGTGCATGTTTAGCCTCTTTCTTTTTTCTTTTCTCACTACCTTGCTCTCTAGACTCCTCTACTATTTTAAGGACAGTTTGAAATCTATTGTCTAGGGAATCCCACATTTGGTCTACCTTTGTCAAAACTTCTGATGTCATCTTTTGGCTAGGCAAGTTTTCCTATTCACCATTTCTTTGAGTGGTGACTCTTCTTTATCCTCACAAAATTTTACTCCCCTCTTTCAAAGGGAAGGATCTCGATTATACTCTTCCACACTTTTTCTCTTCCATAGCTCACCTTCTTCCTTAGCAAATTGCTCCAATAGTCTTTGAATTTGATGGGACCTAAGCTCAAATAGTCTCCCTTGAGCATAAGTCCCAAGGGTTCTTCTCATTTCATGCTTAAGCCCATCCATGAGATGGCATAGTTAATCCCTTTGCAAATAACCATGGCCAAGACAACAATGTAACAATGCATAGTATCAGCCCATGGCAACATCCAAGGCTTCATGTCCTCCTTGTTTCTAGCCTTGGATTTACTTTGGCAAGTTAGACACTCAGAAGTACGTTTGGTACTTATCATTAAATAGTTCTAACATAGTACTCCACCTATGAATGGATTCTGGTTTTAAAGACCGGTACTAGCTTTTCGCTTCTTTAACTAATGCCCATGGGAACAACTTAAGTTTTTTCCATTCGTTCTCTATGTTCTATAAGGCACACGCATCATGGAATACTTGTAAATGATTCTGAGGATCAGCGTTATATCCCCCAAATCATGGGATGTTGTTATATCTAATCTCTTGATCCTACTATCTTTCAGATGCCTTGTTGGAATTCTAACAACCCCAATTATGTCCAACATACTTCGAGTAGCAATGAGGGGTTCATCATGATCATCTCGTCCATGGCGTCTATGATGCCTACGTTATTCCCTACTCTCCCTTCTTCTATGTCGTGACTCTCTAGAGTGCCCTTGTCCCCTTTCCTAGCTATTTCATCTATGACTTCCAATTTGCTTGCCCTTATCCCCATGGTCTTTTTCTTTATGACCGCATCCGAACATTGAAGGAGAGGGTGAAGGAGATGACGAAGGTGAAGAAGAAGGAGAACTATCACCATGATGATGTTTGCTACCTTCTCTTCTATGGTCTCGGCCTCGATTGCGATTGCGATCAGAATGTCCATCTTTATCATGAGTTCATGTCCCTTTTTCGGATCCTTTGTGCCCATGAATATCAGAACTTGGGTTATGAATAGTGGAATGAAGGTTTTGATACACAACCCCTTGACAAAAGTCAAGGGGAGGAACATCATTATGTGGATGACTACCTAAGGTAGGTTCACCACACTCATTTTCGCTTAAGACATGTGGGACATCCTGGGACCACTTACCCTTCAAAGACTTATGATGTCTCTCCTGTTGCAAGTCCCTTTGATGTTGTGCCTCCGTGGGACGATATTCTCTTGAGTCATAGTCTTGCGCAATGTATTATATGTGTAAGTGCAGCATGCCAATTTGTGTGAGAGCACGAAGAAGCATGCTTAGGACTGAATGATTGAGAGGTAACACTATGTTACCCTATAAGTCTCGCCAACGCAGTTGTTCATCTTGATGGAGGATAAAGGTAAAGTTTGGTATACACTCATCGGGATGAATATATACCACTCAAACTTGTTGAGGGACTAGTGGATTAACATCATGTGTATTATGCTACCAATTGTTTCCTGTTTTAGACCTAGGCGATGAGGTGCTTTTATATGAAGAAGGAGACATACTTGTCTATTCAGTGTGCAATGTATTCTTGTTTATTATTTTCTCAATCAACCCTAAGGGTTCGTTCCAATGATGTGAATGATTTCCTATGTTCTAATTAACACACAAACAACTAAGTCCCTGGCAACAATGCCAATGATGAGCAGTGAGGTACCCCTATGCTCAACCATACGAATATGAGCATTTCACACACGATCCGGTTGAATTCCAAAGACCAGGTGCTTATGTGCTCTTGTGGAATAAGGATGGGTTGGTTGATCGTTATCTTCCCAAGCTTACTTGTATGTCACAATTGTATGGTTAAGTAAGCTTGAGACATATGATTTTTATAGCCTTTATGTTTTTATGTCCTATGCGAGTAGAGAAGGAGAGAGGTAACTAATTGACTAATTTAACTTAACTACTCATTAACTAAGTTCTAACTAATCCTAACACCAGCATCCGTTTCGACTTTCCGTGCACATCCTGAACCAGTGCAACACTGTTCGGATTACCAAACACTAATCGTTACTGGGTTACCAAGCATTACACGCATGCTCGAAGTGGTCATGCTTGTGTAATTTAATGATTTGATTAATTGATCAAAATGAATTGTTGTGCTAATAATAAAAATGTAAAGTGCATAAAATAAAATAAATGTATAAGAAAATAAAATAAAATAAATGCGTAAGAAAACAAATCTCAAGTGCTGCAAGGATGAATCAAAGAGCTCATCTTTATTGTTGTACATAAGGTGTGCTTAGGTACACAATGCTCGAATAAAGATCCGTCCACACTTAGACCTTTTGTTGTGGACACTTGGAAAATACTCTAACTTTCAAATAGACTACAAGAGTTTCGCTATTAAAGACTTCTTTTTCCAATTGTGTGCCTGGGCATTGTATTTATAGACTTTGGAGCAACTACTCTAATAATTAGAGTCACCACTCTAATAATTAGAATAAACCACTAGGGTAACTACTCTAATAATTAGAATAAACTGCTAGAGTAACCACTCTCATCATTTAGGAAAAACATTTCTATCTTAATAGTATCATGGGAGCTATTAATTCAAAGGAAACTTATTTATTATTTGTTATTATTCACCATTTGTGATGCATAGTTAATAGACCATGAATGAGATCTCATCATCTAAGAGTTAAAACCAGAAGACTCAAAATAACTCATAAAGAATAAATATGCCAACTATGAAATACAAATAGCATTAAAGATGAATACTAAATTTTCCTACAATATCCTACATTTGAGCACATTATACATATGTGAGATATTATAGTTGTAAATTTAGTTGAGTTGTGTGGAATCCTATCAAGAATAGTATTTAATAGTTTTAAAGGGTCTAAGAACATAATAAGATTTCAATTTTAGTTTCAAAATTAATAATACCAAAATGCTAATAAATGTATAATAAAATTTTATATTATTTTAGGTATAAGATGGTAAAGTTGAAGATCATAAACTTGGTTGCAATAGCTTGTTATTACAAGGATGTGATCATGGATGATGGGCATGCATACATCCAACTATGCTTATGTGTGCTTGGCTCCCACCCCTAGGTGAAAGGCCTACTAGTAGGCAAGGGTAGGACTTATGATTATTTGTTTAAATAAAATTTTAAAAAAATCACAATCTAATTGAGGTAAATGGGATGATGGTAAGCAATTATAATAAGAAGTAAGAGGTTGAAGCTTTAAATTTCTTTTACCCATTATTTTAATTTTATTTGTAAAAAAAAAATTAGAATTTGTTATAGAAATTGGAGTATGTATGATAATATATGCATGCCTATGATATATGGTGACATGCTTAACTAGGTTTACAATAATGAACTACTATGACCAAGGATATCATCTTCCTGTAAAAAATTCAAGATGGCTTATCTTAACAATATGGGTTAACTTGACAATGAAGGCAAAAGATTTGATAATGATTTCTATAATTTGATTATTTGACCTTGATTTTCCATGGCCAACTATCAATTTGACAATATAACCTAAATGTATAATTTATGAATCCGAGAAAGCTTTTGATTTTGTATGGTTGATGCATATGATTGGATCTCGTTGAATTCTTTGTCACTAAGGAAGCCGACAACTCCCTATTAGTGCTGCCCAGAGTTATTGGGTCAATGAAGAAAAATGGAAAAATTTCAATGATAAAAGAGAAATTAAAAGTTGAGAGAACCAAGAAAAAAAAATGGAAAGGTTCAATAAGATGGAAGGACTTCCAAGAAAGGTATTAATCCTCTTACTCGGTAACCCGAAAATCGGACAAGGGTGACACGGTAACAAGAAAGTTTCACATTTTAACCAGGAATCTGCCATGTCTGACACAGTAACAAAAAGTTTTTCCACAATGGTGAACATATCATAACATATAAACATTGTTATGGTTGCATGTAAATAATTCTCTGGAAAGATGTCCCTCGGATCATCGAGACCAGCAAAGCAACGAACAAGAAAAGAAAAATTAAGAAAACAAGCACCGTCCATATATTTTTCTGGAGATGATTTTCATATTCATTTTCTTAAGGCAAGATAACTCAGGGTTAGTAGCACAGCCCCTACTCACACACAGCAGAATAGATATGAGTAGGTTATAAATTGACTACCAGGGGTGCTTGTCAAAAGAAATTCACTTGCCTTTCAAATTAAATAAAATATATTAAAATAAAAAACAAAATTGAGAAAATAAAGCTAAGGCTGATAGAGCAGAAATGAAAACATGTTAAATTAAGAACAATCATTTAGTTAAACTATAAGAGTAACAACAATAAAACCAATCTTAAAATCACCCCTCTGGTGCACTTTGCAAATGACAGGCATTATAAAACTGATTTAAAGTATTTGAATTTATTTTACAACAAAAATATTTAATAAGCATACCGGCATTAATTTCCAGCCCAAAGTGTGACCCACAGAGATGTCACACCAAAATGTTACCCCTGCCACATTGAAAACCGATATGAATTTTCATATCTATTTAAAGGTCACAGTATAACAGCGGGTCCACACCAACCAGGAATCTCTCATCGACTTTCGTCGTTTTAGGACACAAGTCGGTCGGCTGCCGACGACCATGGTGTCTACTTATAAAATTTTCACGTGATATATCAGAGTGAAGGCAAGTATCATTATTACATGCTTCAGATGCATAAAACACAGTCATGTCCGAAATGTTCGTTTTTTAGCAAAATATAAACAAATGTCATGACGGTTGTCACGGATTTGCACTGGCAGATGTAAAGCATCTTGACCATGAACAGGGGAAAGAAAAAAATTTCTATGCGATTTCGCTGCAGAGAAAGAACAGTAGAGATGTCCCAACGTAGATTCAGTTCTTTCCAATCTGTGTTTCTGAAAAGTGGAAATATGTTTATATGACCCACTCTAAATAATCAAATTACTGTGTACTCCTTGGTAATATTCTTGAGTTTCATGATATGCATCACAGGATTACAGTAAACACGAAAACGCGTTTTCAATACAAATTCCGTAAGTGAGGTGCTGCTGTTAATTTTATTATACAATCTAATAAACATAAAAAGATTATGGGGGAAGCATCATAAGTTACTTTTTTGTTGAACGTTTCTTGCACGTTTCCGCCAGCAAATTCTGTTCAATAACCCAAGTAGCAAAATAACCCTGCTATCAACATTTTTACTGCATCTGTACGTACATTTCTTGGCGATTCAGATGGCAACTATCATTTTTCCTGGAGTTTTTCTTTCCTGAAATCTTTCAGTGGAGACGGAGTACTTTATTCATAACCCAATTTTATGAAATTGAAACTGAAATTTTATTCTGTCCAAATACTATAAATTTCGAAAACATCATGAAGAAAATCATCCAAGTTCCTGGTAACATTTACAACAGATCGACCAAATTTCTAACTATCTAATACAAATGGGTCTTTCAGATTGTGGTTTCTTGTAGAATTAAAGCATGTAAATGAAATCGATGATTCCTGCAAAACCCCAGTTTTATTACTCTGAAAATTCCCAAATTTACAAATTCCTAGCTCCAGTTTTCAACAGAGAACAGCAGCAGGCTAGTGCCCTGGCCGCATCTGCAAGACTGTAACACACACTATCCCACAGAACATTTCGATACAGCAACTAACATTCAAGGATTCTTTCTCAAATAAACCCCTACAAAGTCCTAAACTACCAATCAAGGATTCTCTCAACTAAATCCCTGTAAGTAAATCAAGGCTAAAAGTGCATCACAGTGACATCGTAGCGGACAACGGCATTGCCGGTCTTAATATCAAAGATACGGGTTCGAGCCTGCGCATATCCCCGGGCGAACCGAAAAAGCCCAGTCCCACCAACGACCGGCATCTCCCTCATCTCGTGCAAAACAGCGTTGCTGCCCAAAACAGCAAGAGTGCTGCCATTATACCTGCCACTGCCGAACACAAAATTCATGGCCATGAGCAACCTTACATTTCCATCACCAGTACAGGAAGCAGAAGTGTAAAGTCCCTGGGCGCTTCCCACCCGGGGTGAATCCAGAGTCGGCCCCTGCGTGAGCGGATCGTCGATCACATTAATGGTGCCGAAGGCGTTCGGGAAACCCTTTGCCGGTGCCACGGCTTGAGCCACGGACCTGTTGCTGCCGGCAAGGATGTCGTGGAAATAGAACCTCAGCCGGCTCACTTTCTCCTTCCTCGTTTTCCCCGCAGTCGCTGCCGAGGCCACGCACAGAAACAGGAACACTGCCACAAGGACAGATCGCAGCTTCTTAGCCCTGGCAGCCATTTCTGGTCTTGTGCGAGCTTCTGCTGTATTTCCTCCTCTGGTCTGGATTTTATAGAACGCAGGGCTGCTGCTTTACTTCGCAAGCGGGATTGGAATAACTGGGGTGTGTGGACTCCCCGTGAAATGCATTCAGAAAACATGGCCAAGTTTGACTGCGCTGAGCGAATCCGTATCGGTGGAGAAAAGATGCCGAGCTATCATCTGGTTAAAAACATGTTGTCGGCTCATTTTTCCACAGGGGCTACGACTTCTGGACCCCCTGTGAGAGGGCGTTTTCCACAGTTGCGCTTGCACCGAAAAAGTGGTAGCAGTGAGGTGGGTGGTGGGTTTCGTGGGTCTCCGCAAATTAAATTTTGGCTTGCACGTTTTTCAGCAGTGCTCACGAGGAGAAACTTCTGTGACGCTGAAAATGTGGGAGTGGGTAGGAGGTGCTTGGCTGTTTCCAAATCGTCGGAAAGTTCGTCAAAGGTGGTACGGAGATGGATGAGTTGGTCCAGATAACCTTGACAGGACTCTTGAAGCGCTCAGTGTACAAACTCTGGAAGGATTTTGGAACCTGGAAGCTCGGCGGTACAAACTCTGGAAGGATTGTGGAACCTGGAAGCTTGACATGTAGAATATAGTAATGTAGAATATACTGTACTGCTTGACATGTGTACATAGTAATTTCCTACGTTTTATTGAAACAATCATCTGTTTAATACGGTTTGAAACATCATATACGTTTATATCAACGTCAAATTCCAGGCATCCGTGAAGAGCATGGACTCACTTGCACACATATCATGTCACGCTTGAACGCTCCTTTTTCGGTTTTTTCTCTCTATGGTTTCTAGTATGTATGGATGCCAAGGTGATTATGGTAATAATCATCCCCTAGGTTTAATTCCAATGCGCTTTCAAGACAAAAGACTTTAAATTCTGGTATTTAGTAGCTAGAATACTTATGCAAATCACCTTTAATACTATTATTCTAATTAAGAAAGTAAATATGGGGTGTCGGACCCCAAAAAGAGAATTTTATTAATTAAATGAGATTAAGTACATGATCAACATCTAAACATATTGAGGGTTAAATAGGGAGAAGAACAATGTCAAATGCAGATGTTGAAGGAAAACATCTTGAAACATAAACCTTCACATGATGTAGGAGTACATTCCAAAGAGCAACCTCATGCTAGGAGTCACTAGGAACTATGAGTTAATAAAACCAAGGGAACTACAGAGAGCTAAAAAGGCTCAGAATTATGATGAGACACTCTGATGTAGCAGATCGAGATGGGGAAGAGTGCACGAATTGGTGTATCTACTCCAAGGTTGCAAACAATAAAACAACTGATTAGTATCCAACTTTAACTTAGAAGTGTAAGATATAATTTGGAAATGCACAAGGCGAAGAATTTGAAATTTTTCCATAATAGATAAATGGTTAGACTTAGACGCATCAGTGTTCTGGAAAAGAGCAATGCATCTGCGCTTCCATATATAATAAAGAACGAGTGGCCTAATAACTTCCCAAAGAAACTAAAGGTCAACAGATGGAGTGGCCAGAAAGCCGAACAAGATATCCTCATGGGAAAACTTGCACAAAGGAAAAACTTTAGAAACCCACTCCCATGAAGACTAAGTGAAGGGGCAATGCCAAAAAACATGGACAAAATCATCAGGACCTCCACAAAGAGGGCAATTAGGATTTGGAATCCCAAGGTATTCACGATGTTTATCGATAGGTAAGCTTTGATGAAGGAGGCACCAAAGAAATTGTTTAATTTTTGGAAGAGTCGGAATGCTCTGAAACACCGTGGAAATTGTGAATCAGCCTTAGGTGAAGATTCACGATTCAGGCAAAAGTTCATGATAGAATTCCGGAAGGTAGAACAAGCCAAAGCAAGGCGAAACGGCGCCCGGCATCAAGTCTCCAACTTCCTCACAAATTCCAATTTTACTATGTTTTCTGTCTTTACGCTACATTACGCAACATAGCGTAATGATGCTTAGCGTAATTCTGCTTAACATAGTCTGACGTCAGAAGGTAACTTACTTCAGCAGATTTGGTGAAGCTTAACGCTTAAGCAGCATAATATGTGACTTCTCGCATATCCTGCTAAGTCTTTTGTCCAGGGTTGGATTTACGCTCTGTTACGCAAGGCAGCGTAATGAGCTTCAAAAAGGTCAAAGGGAAAGTCCAAAAGAAGCGCGACAGATCGGCTCCTTTCTTTTTTACAGATTGATCACCTTACGCTCGTTACGCTACACAACGTATGTTAGCCTAATTTATCGTCGAGTTGATCATTTTTTACGCTTTGCTGCGTAAATGAGTGTAAAACAACTTCACTCACTATTTCCATGCTTTGTTACACTCTGATATGCAACACAGCGTAAACAAGTGTAATACAGCGTAAAGCTGGGTAAAGCAGTTACACATTTGCAACCCATACGCGCAATACGCTGATAAGCGTATTGCGCGTAATCATGAAGTAGCTTTGGCAAAAGAATTGACAACGTATGTTGCAATGTGACGTGACATAGCCAGTTCGTCAAGTCAACAACATCCGGAAAATTTGAGACACGTGTCATCAAGGCCGTGCCTTTTCTGCATATTATAAATACCTCAGTTGGAGAAGAAAAGAAGGGCAGCGGGACTTCTTCTCATCTTTTTTTGAACAGAGAGCAGTGGCTGGCATTTTCAACTTTTGGCAGTTATCATCCTTGAGCAGAAGCAAGAGACATTTTTTGGAGCATTTGGCAGCAGGAGCAATCATACCTTTTGGTGAAGATACAGTTCTCCCATCGGTGATCCTTGGTAGTTTGGAGCAGAGACTATCCAAAGCGAAGAAGATAGATCAGAGATTGAGAGAGAGATCATCTGGTGCAGTTGGCAAGATTTATTGATCAGACACAGTTGGTCGATAGACATTCGAGCTTGACCTTCCTTGCACTTCGTCTTTGGCTTACAAGGTAGACTGAGCTCCATTCTGCACTCCTTGTTAAACAGTTTTCTTATTATTTTGTGTATGTTTCGCACAAGATAATCAGAATCTTCCCATTGTAATTTTGTATACATGATACTCGTTCTTTCAGGTCAAAGTACAGATCTTGAAATCACGCATTTCTCTTAGATCCAATTCCCTTTGTCGCGTTAACGTTGTCATTATTGCAATTTATTTACATCGTTTTCCTCTCCTTTCGCGATTTATCGAATCAGATCGTTCCACGAAACGCCTATAATCTTCGTTGATTTACTGATTTAGTAAGTCCCCATCTGATCGACAAGACCGTTCAGAGCACTGCAGATTCGTTTTCTCCAGCACAGCCCTCGCACGGATCCGTGGTTAAGACTGTGCACACGGATTTTGTTTGGTATTCCAGCTACCGACATTTTCCGTCGTAACAGTTTTCTGGCACTAGAAGAAGGGCCTAGGCTCCAATTCGTATTTTTACGGGTAGCCCTGTAAGCGATCTGTGCCCATGTTGCCAAAACGTAAACGTAATACCTCTAGGGAAGTTTACAAAAAAGTGTGCGGTGTAGATCGGTCATAGTAACAATTCCTTTGGAATCCTACAGGGTAGAAAGCCTAATCGTGATCTTCTTTGTCCATCCCTTTTTAGATCCAGTCATTTATCACCGTTAACTTACTTGACCAATGGATTCTGCATTCACAACCACAACTGCCATGATCACAACTGACTCAGGTGCCACATCTGTGAATCCCACTACCACCACTGGACCAGCTTCTGGTGTTATAGGACATTAGGGACCATCGCGTCGGTCATTGAGACTGCAGGGCAAAGATCCCATATTTACCGTCATGACTCCTGAGGAATATAACTTTATCTGCGTCAAGATCCAGGCAAAGCTTGCCCTTAGCCGAGCCGAAATCGAGGCGAAATGAAATTTTGAGATGGTTCACTGAGGGGGTCACGATTTTACCCCTACCGCCTACAACATCATTCCTTTGACAAAAAATTACCATGAAATCATAACAAAATTGGTCATGGCTAAGAGTCAGGCTACCTGGTCCATGTTGGAACCCCAAAACGGGGAGGAAGAAGATGACAAATTTGCAGCCCAGTCTGAACATTCATACCATACTCTGAGCCCCCATACCTACATAAATCCCTTATTCCCTCTCAACGGAGAAGCCGCCCCTCTTAATCCCGCCATGACCACACAAACTCACATTCCTGTCATCCCGCAAGCCACTACGTAGTCATTTGGGCTGCAAGTGCAAATACCCCAAAATAACATGGGGGCGGTTTCATCACCACACGTAATCAGCATTCCGTCGGTGGTCCCAACAACCACCGTGCTCCATTTTATCCCTCAGATCCAACCCCACGCCGTATCTACAACTCACCCGGTGCAAAATCTGGTACAAACTTTATTGCTGCCGCCCCCTCCAAGCCAACAGATCACAGCTGTCGTTCAGCCACAGACATCCGTCCAACAGCCTGTCGCAAGTCAGTGGATCATCCCCACAGCGCAACATAACCAATCTACAGTATATGGTGTGAGGCTGCACCTACAACGCATATTCCACAGATGGTCCCACAATATCCTTATCATCCCTATCCCTTGTAGCCGGTAGTGCGAAATCTCTCTGCCCAACCCGGTGGGTGGTGGTCTTCACAAGTAGCTTCGTCCGCTAGGATCCTTGCTGCACCACCTGCCAGTCAAGCCATTCCTCCATTTCCACTCCCTGGCACTGCTCTTCCAGTTCAACTCCCTGCTCCCCCTACACAAGCATCTTCATCCATAGGCTTAGATCAAGCATTCTTACTTATTCAAACCCTCACCGAGGAGGTTAGACGCCTTAAGGCTGCTGGTTCAGACACTATACAGATCATGGATTTCTATCAAGATGATCCTATTAGTCCAACGGTCCCCATGCTGTCGTTGCCCCTGGGGATGTCCTTACCCCATTTCACTAAATATAATAGGAAGGGAGATCCTAACGCTCACTTGGTCACCGTCAGATCCGAATCTTTGTTGTTACAGCAGTGGCCTCACATAATCATCCATGTCTTTGCGATGTCTCTGGCAGGGAAAGCTTTGGATTGGTATCGTGCCCTCCCTCGCTCTTCCATCTCAACCTTGGAAGAGCTCCTGACATAGTTCATGACTCGCTTTAAATACAACCTAAAGTCGGAGGTCACATTAGATCAGCTTATGGGAGTGAAACAAGACCCGCTCGAACTAGTCCAAAAGTTCATACAGCGATGGAGTGCTACTTTGAACGAAATCCATGAGCTAATCGCAGAGGCCCATTTGCTGGCCATATTCAAAGGAGCAGTTAATGATTTTATCAGATCTAAGCTATATTATCTTTCCCCTAGCTCCTTACATTAGGCCTTCGCCCAGACTAAAAGCATCCAAGATGTTAGTAAAGACCCGGAGTATGTCGCCTACAAAAACACTAACAACAAAGGCAAGGATAAAGGTAAAACAACAACAATGACGGTAGCTGCGTTGGCTGAGGGCGCTAAGAACAAAAATAAGAAGGCACCTAGGACATCACCCGAGACCACAGCTAATGCGATTAGTACCAGCCAAAACACATCTGTCGTTGAAAAGCCCCCTCAGCCAAAACCAAACTTTGAGCGTAAAGATCGCTCAAAGTATACAGCCCTTCCTGTAAAACACTTGGAACTTTTGAAACAACTACTCAGGGCAGGATACATTCAGACTAAGAAGGTATCCGAAGAAGCTCTGAAGCGTCACAAGCATCATTGTGAACTGCTGAAGAATCCTTCTTTAGCCCTACCTGACGAACCACCAGTTCTGAGGTCTTTTAGGCTAGACCATTTCTGTGACTACCATCAGTTATGTGGTCATGATACAGATTACTGCTGGGCGTTGAAAGACGACATTCAACGCATGATTGACGATGGTTCACTCAAATTAGACGGCAATAGTCCAACGCGTCCGAAAAACCAAGCGTTGCACGTGTACAAGGATCCGTTGAATGCAAACGATGCACCCTACACAATCAACGTGGTGAGTACGGACAGTGAAAGGAAGGTACCGCCAAAAAAACATTTTGTTTTACATGTGCCTCCCATTTCACCATGGGGGACAAGCTATTCACCGGCAGCTAGTGGTGTCTCAAGGCCACCCTTCATCATTCGGGCGCCTTCTCCGAATTCAACTCAGCCTCCCAGTAACAGTAAAGCCGCGGGTATGTCCGCGCCCACACCTAAGGTGCCTTTCATTCTCAAGGTGTCAAAATCACCAACTGCCCCTTTTACGTAGGGGCAAGCTTCTAATACAAATCACTAACCATCCCCTAATAAACAAAGGGGAGGGGACACATCAGTCAATGCCGCTAAAAACCATGTTACGCTAGGGTTCGCTAGGCCCAGGCCCTTGGCCTCTGTCCCTGCATCGGTACCTCCTGGGTAGGACAAGGGTGCAGAAACACAGCCACCCACCCTCGGCAAGAAAAAGAGCAACCCTCCGACCACGTCGTTCTGCCCCGGGAGATCCGTCTCTTAGGGCGAATGGAAGAAGACAGAGGGGACAAACAAGGCAGTAAAGAACGGGACCTCCTCGACGTGTTTACGTAGGTCAAACAGGCTCTGAAATAAAAAAAACACAATGTTGAGCCTCTATGACCTGATCATGACGTCTCAAAAACACCGTGAGGCCATGGTCTGCATGCTGACATCCATACCTGTGAAGGAAAGCTTACCAGGGGAGGAGGAAGCGATACACACTATCATGTTTCCCTCTGACGCTGAGCGACCTAAACCTACCTCGCTGACCTTTCATGATGAATTCATCAAAGATGATCTTGAGAAAGGTCAAGTGACAATTGAACCCATGTTTATTACCGTCCGGGTCATTCAATATCGAATCCGGAGGGTGCACGCAAACGACGGCGTAGCTACAAATGTCATTCTTTATCCCATTGTGGATAGGTTGGGTCTGGTTGACTAGATCAGTCCCACAACGACAACATGTGTAAAGTCATTCAATGGAGCACGGGTTCAGGTCAAGGGGATGGTGCGCATCGAATTTGTGGCAGGGGATCAATTCCCAATGGATGCTACATTCCTTATTGTCGAGGAGATGCTCGGGTTCAACTTAATCCTAGGGAGGTCCTGGCTAGCCCAACTGAGGGTGGTTTCATCACTAATCCATCAAGAGATACATCTCCCTTACGTAGGGGGAGAAGTAGTGATACGTGGTGACGAAATCACCCCCAGGACTGTCAACAATATCGACGAAGAATGGGGTTCAGAGATAGAAACATCCGATGATCAGACCCATCCCCGAATCCCTGAACAAATCGAAACGAATGATGACAGTCTACCCTGGGCCAACTTGCCATTTCAGGATGGTGGTGTGGAAGAGTCAGACTGCAAACCTCCTCGCACTCATGCACCACTGAGCGTAAAGACCATCAAGAAACAATTACAAATTAGTGATTGATCTATATGGCATTGACGTGTATCTCCACGTCTTTACTAATTTTGCTTTTTACACTTAGCGGTTTGCATTGTCAATCTTCTTTAATATATTCATACATATTTACGCTTGCTATTCATTATGTCACTCACATTTCTTTATATACGCTATTTACGCTCGTTGATCATTTTAGTGCAATTATGCAGAAATGTACATTATTATCAATTACGCTTCCAAACTTACGCAATGGCCCGCAACAGCCTTAAACTAGCCATGGCCCGCAATGGCCTTAACCTAGCCATGGCCCGCAACGGCCTTAAACTAGCAATGGCCCACAACAGCCTTAAACTAGCCATGGCCCGCAACGGTCTTAAACTAGCCATGGCTCGCAACGGCCTTAAACTAGCGAGGGCCTGCAACGACCTAAAACTAGCGATGGCCCGCAACGGCCTTAAAATAGCCATGGCTCGCAATGGCCTTAAACTAGCCATGGCTCACAATGGCCTTAAACTAGTGAGGGCCCGCAACGGCCTAAAACTAGCGACGGCCTGCAACGGCCTTAAACTAGCAAAGGCCCACAACGGCCTAAAACTAATTCCGTAGTATCTCATGCAAATGTTACACGATGGCCCGCGATGGCCTTAAACTACCAATTCTATTTCACAACAACGTAACTTACTCAAAACCTTTAACAACTACACTTACGCGTTGCAAATCAAAAAAAATAAAATAAAATAAATAGCATTTAAAACCATATAGAAGATCTTAATGCCAGTCTTTTCATCATTCATATAACCATTGTTCGATTCCAGTCAATAAAATCATGCGTAAGTTACAGTTACGCATCCCCCCTGGTGCCACTATCACCCATATCTTTTAGGTCAGGCTCCAAGCCAAATGAATCATCCTCAAGTGGGTTGTCCTTCTTAGGAAGTATTCCTTCGCGAGGAATGCCATCCCCACGAGGCCCTTGCTCCAATGTCGCCTCCACAAGAGGATGCTATTTGCTATTATGCTCCTCTTCTTGTGCTTGTTCCCCATCCTGTTCGCCTTCGCCCTCCAATTCTTGTACCTGTATACGGCAAATACATTAGCAAAATACTTGACATCATAATCAGAAAATTTAGATTCAATAATGTTTCAACTTACTCACGACGGTCCTGCTTCCGCAGCAAAGGCGAGCTGTTCTAAACCAACCCATAGACGCTGCATAATCTCATCTTCCGTTAGTTCAGACCATATGCCGTTCCCCAGAGCAGCTCCAGCCTTCACCTTCCCCTTTTCCACACTAGTCCAGTGAGGTGGATCAGGGAAGAAAGTAGGGACAGTATTCTCGCCCCTAGGAAGAGTCATTTCTCTTTCCGGTGACACGCTTACTATCACTTGCTCCTGAAACTTCTTGAAAGCTTGGGATGCGCCAATGACATCAAGGAATACCCGCAAGGATTGAGCTTCAACGACAGAATCACGATAGTGCTGACGATAAGTGATACTTTCTCGCTTATACAAATTCTTATGATCCTTTTCTTTCTGCCCCCACTCCTGCACACTTGTGCAGAAATCCTTCCAGTCTTTGCTTTTCTGAGATAACAGCTCTATCTACATCCACTGCTCCACCAACTCCCGACTGGTTTGCATGCTGTTCTTGATTGCGGTTCAATAGCGAGAGTAGTCAATCACAGCTATGCGCCAGTCCTCCTCACCCGTTGCCCGCACCTGCAGGAACTCTCATCATGAGTTTAAGTCCCCGACCTCTTTGGCCAGAGACTCCCTCTCCCTCTCTGACGTCTGCAGCCTTTTCTAGAGGTCTTCATTGACATTCTTACTCTCCCACAAGGAGCAAGTCGAGCGTAATGCACATTTACGCATCTCCTCATAAATGCTGCATGGCACGACCATCCCATCAGATGGAGGCTCCACTGTGTCCAAATCAATGGGCTTCGTTGGGTCCCATCGAAGGCGAGCTCCTGACAGCAAACATTATCGATATAAATGAAACATTACCACTTTCTAATAAAATAAACCTATTATAGCTATAACATACCAGCTCCAGGATCAACGCGCTTGAGGCACTCGATCATATCGCTGACAATGCCTTCCATGAAGGCGAATTTGTCAGGAAACTCTCTCCATGTTCTGCTCACAGAGGCAGACGTGGATACATCTTCTTCACCTATAGCGTAATTTAGTTAAAAATATTAATTATTAACAAAACTCCTCAAGACATCCAATACGCTTACTACCTCTGCCGGTTACAATGGGGAGTGCATCAACAGTTCCCGCCTCCTCCCTCTCCTCACGCACAAGAGTCTGTGTGTCGCTAGTCCTAACAGGTGGGGCCTCCTGTTCCAAAACTGGGGCCCATTCCCCATGACTTAATATCACTGCCCCTGTCTCAGGGGTCAACTATTCCATAGGTCTCGCTGTTCATATCACATTCATATTTAGACGATTCAAAATATCCTGAATAAAAATTGCGTAATACAATAACTTTCACTACGTTTCTTTTACGCTTACCAGGCAGAGGTTTACTCCATTGAACTTTGACTTGCATGGTTCGACCTATGCCACTCCCAGGCTTCGCAGAGGCCTCGGTTAAGCAAAGCCTTTTACGTCGAGCAGAAGGCTCTACAGTTTCAGCCGCCAAGCATTTCCCTCGTGAAGCATCGTCAGTGTAAGTGGGCATCACCCCGCCTACGCTGTCAGGGCACTCGAGATGCCGCCAAATCCCTTGTCATTATAGATAGAGACTCGCCAATCCCTTTCGGGGGATCCTGTCCATGGGTAGTGCCGAAAATGTGGGTAATCCAAGGTTTGGATAGCTGGTCTCGGTCCTGCAGCACCCAGACCCCATACCTTTGGATAACCAAAAATTTGGAAAAATGCCAAAGGCAAGCTATGAAGAAGGCGTAATGCACGTTGAAACGAGAATCAAGTTTTTGGTGAAGCCTGATCATTTCAGTGCGTAACCCCTCAGCAAAGTAGCTTGCCCAGTCAAACTGGGTCCCTTCCTCCATAACCTCCCGCATGATATGGGTTTGTTCTATGGTGAAGAACCTCCCCTATGAGAGTGTTTTGGGGAAAGCTCGGGCCCGAAATAGGGGATAAATTGTCTTGGCGATCTTTGGTTTGATCTTCTCACAAGGGATCCCCTTAGCCTCCTTCTTGGCCCCTAGCCACTCCTCCAGCCACTCTTGGTAGGCGAGGCTCCTCTTCACCTTTTCCTCTATGGGAAGGTCGTCAGAGGGGATGCCGAAAAGGTCTACGAAAAGCTGAGCATCAATATCAAAACTTACACGTACATGATGCACGCGCATGCAAAAGTGCTCAGCCCTTTCACTGAAGGAGTTGACCAGGGTTAACCTGTCACTGATGGGGACATTAGGGGTTACGGCCAAAAATAAGTGCATTAGCCTCACTTGGCGTAGCTTGGTAACCATCGCAACCGGGGCCCCTGCATGGCCGAGCCATCGTTGTGCCTCCTTGATGTCGCTGTAGCGGAAGAGAAGGGTATTCGCCTCATGGCTAGAAATTGTAAGGGTAATCTCCCAGGATTCCCTGACTGAAAAATGCAAGACACATGTCAAAAAACACTATTATGCGACATTCATGATTCACAATTACATTATGCAACAATAACATACATAGCAATTTTACCAGGTCTAAATGGCAAAGGAAATGGAGGAAGTTTCCTCTGCACGTCTACAACAGTAAGGGGTGGATCCAAAGTCTAATTATCATGTAACCACTCAAGATTCTGGCAATGCTCGAATGCATCAGCATAACAGGTGGGGTATTCATGAATGTCGAAGCCGATCTGCCCCATCACACCAGTGCGTACATTGCTAGTAGAGGTAAACGCCTTTATTGCCGTTTCAGTCCAAGTTAAGGTATCACCATCGCCTACTAACTTGTTCTCATGGATAAAAAACCTGCACCATACCACATATGTTTATCTTACGCTTCAGACAATAGACATATAATGACAATACCACCAATAAAACCACTTACCCCCCTGAATAATACACTGTGCCCGGCGGGTTTTGGAAGTAAGTCGAGACGTGACGGGCCACGAACAAAGTGTCGTATGCATGGTAGCAGCTAAACTGAGCCATTTCCCAGATCCAACTTAAGCACCTCAACCCTCTGGCGCTAAGTTCGCGGTCCTGGGGACGACCAGTGTCGATAGCCCCATCTGTCAAGAAAGCTAGAATGCCCTGCGTAGAACCTACTAACAAGTGTTCCAAAATGGCGCCGGCAATATCTCCCAACAGGTGTGACCATACAATAATGCTGTAGTTACGCAGTAAAAACTACAGAAACTCCAGTACACCCTTTCGAAACCATATGGCCTTCCCATGCAACCGAGTCTGAGGGGGAGGAACATTAGGTACGATTAGGTTTATGCAGCATAAAACCCCAACTATATCCAAGACGATTAAGATGGGTCTTAACATGATACTGTACAGAGACAATAATAAACACATTAACGACTAGATTCAGATTTGCATGCTTACCTACAGATTACGCTTAGCTATTCACACTAAAATCGCCTAAACCCTTGCAACAGTACAACGTTTGTCCCTGACAATGGTGATAGACACAATCCTAGTGTATAAACCCTCGTTTTAACGTGAGGTCTATAGTCTAAAATTTTAATTTACACAGGTGACGCTACAAGAATAAACATTGTACAAGTAACATGAATAAGTAAGAGATGGCCTACCGATTCAAAGGTGTAGGGTCTCTCACTTTGACCACTGCCTGCGAAATACGCTGCAGGCTCCCTTGCACCTTGTCAATTTTGGCTAATTTCGTGTTCTTCCCTTTCACTTTAGGTGCCATTGTTACAGTCCTAACACCGTTACACTTTCACACCTTTACGCCTTTACAAATAACACGCTCCAATCTTCTGCTCCTCCTCCTTTCTCTCTGTAATAGCTAAGAATTCAAATTCGCGATAGCAAACAACCTGTTCTAAATGAAAACTGCTTACTTATATGCAAAATTTAACCGACTTGATACCCGATTTCAGCGAGACTTGCCTAAATGCTGGTGTGAGCTGGAACCCGAAGATCGAGGCATTACTTGCATCAGATATCGCACGCATTACGGTCCGAAATGACCCTAAACTACTGTATCTTATCTCCTCGTAATCAAGTCTCATTAATTATAGGCTGTTCGCGGAATTTAAAATTCAGTTAGTTTTACGCTCAGTAACGTCACATCACATCCTATACACTAAACTAAGTGTTATTCGTTAAGCACTTATCACATCAAACTTAGTATCTTTCTAATTATTCTCTCATTTGACAATTTTGCAGGATTATTGACAGATGGACGAAATTTTATCTGCACCACTAGTTTTAACAAGCTTACATGGTGAAATCATTAGACAGCTTAATCACACACTAATAGAAACTAATCTAGCCCCTAATGACACAATCATAGCCACGTTGGAAACATCTCCAGACTGGCCAGAGCAATCGACGCGCATGCTAGATCTGGAAGCTGGAGATGTAACCGAAGATCCACTCAATGAGGTCTCTGTGGTTACGCATAGGGGTGAGGCTAAAACTCTCAAGGTTAGTTCTCTATTAGACCAAAAGGCACATGATGAAATAAAACAAGTTCTCCAGAATAATATCACGGTGTTTGCATGGTCATACGAGAATATGCCGGGACTAGACCCAAGATTGATTCAACACAACATAATCCTAGATCCCCATATCATAGCCGTCAGACAGAAAGCACGAAAGATCAAGCCAGAAGTCGTGCTAGCAATACGTGATGAAATCACTAAAATGTACCAGGCTGGTTTTATTCGCATGGTTGATTACTCAGATTGGGTATCTAACATTGTAGTGGTTCCTAAAAAGACCGGAGGAATACGCATCTGCATAGACTTCTGGGACTTGAACAAAGCTACAATCAAAGATAACTTTCCATTGCCGAGTATCGATCAATTGGTGGATACAGCCATTGGACATGTGCTTTTGTCCTTCATGGATGGCTTATTAGGCTACAACCAAATATGCATCAACCCAGAGCACCAGCTAACAACGACGTTCATGACACCTTGGGGAACCTTTTGTTACACCATGATGTCTTTTGGCTTAAAAAATGTCGGAGCGACATATCAGCGAGTAATGATGTACATCTTTAGGGATTACCTCCTAGGGAGACTGAATGATTATGTCGACGATATAGCTGTTAAGTCTATAAAGTCAGAGGATCATTCAGAGGATCTGGAGTTAGTCCTCAAAAGATGTTCTAAGTATGATCTCGGACTCAACCCAAAAAAGTGTGTGTTCAGAGTCAAAATCGAATGCATGCTGGGTTTTGTGGTATCGGAAACTGGCATACGCATGGATCCTGACAAATTCAAAGCCATTGTTGAATTAAAACCCCCTACAAGTCTTAAGCAATTACGTGGATTATAGGGGAGGTTACAGTTTATCAGGCAGTTCATCTCGAGATTAACCGACAAGCTACACCCTATGCAACATTTGCTTAAAAAGGGGGTTAATTTCGAATGGATAGATGATTGTCAACATGCGTTTGAAAGCTTGAAGCAAGAGCTTCAATGCTTGCCAACAGTTTTCCCGCCGTAAAGGGATCAACCATTTTATATCTACCTTGCAACTTCAGACGTAGCCTTAGCTGCATTACTCTGTCAAAGGAGGGGTGATGGGTTGGAAGTACCCATCTACTACTTGAGTCATGCTCTATGTGCGTATGAAACGAGGTACAACGAAGTAGAGTGTAACTGCTTAGTGTTAGTATTTATGCTCAAGAAGTGTAGGCATTATCTTTTCCATAGTCAAGTCAACATCATCTATAAAAATAATATTCTTAGGACCATTATGCATAACTTATACGAAAGTAGCAAAATAGCTCGTTGGAAGGCTATTACGGCGGAATTCGATTTGCATTACATTGGTCAATCTTCTACGAAAGGCCAAGCGATAGCCAACCAATTAATAATATCACCTATTGATAGTCAAGCAACCATAGATCCTGAATTTCCAAATGAACATGTACATAGCTTATGCCCTGTCCTGACAGGCCCCGAGGCAACGTTATACTTCGACGGAGCTTCAACTGTTAGAGGCGGCAGCGCCGCTACAGTTATTATGCTATCACCTGAGGATGTGTATCTTCACGCTTATCTCTTGACCTTCCCCTGTATGAACAACGTGGTAGAGTACGAGGGGCTCCTCAGGGGATTACTAACTGCTAGCAAACTCAATGTTCGACACCTGGCAATTAGGGGTGATTCGATGCTCGTCATCAATCAGATCACAGGAGTCTACGCCTACAAGGCTGCACACTTACAGCCCTACTGCGATATGGCTAAAGATCTTCTGAGGTGGTTCATGACCATCAATGCCCAACACGGGCCATGCACTGATAACACACTGGCCGACGCACTGGCTACACTGGCTTTGAACGTGCTCTCACACATGTTCGACACCTATCCCGCATTAATAACAGATTGTACAGATCCCATCACTCAGGTGGCCCAAATATCTTCTCTGCTCGAGGATAGAACGCCAGAGTGGTATGATAGCATTAAGACTTACCTCTTGCATGGCGAGCCACTACACGAATTAACACACATGCAGAAAGATGAAATCCACAAGTGAGCTAGGCAGTACGTCATCATAGGAGACAGTACTCTGTATAAATGCTCTTTTGATGGTGTGCTGCTTACTTGTGTTAACAAAGACCAAGCACAACGTATAGTTGGCGAGGTCCACGAGGGATTATGCGGAGGACACGTAGCACCACGGGCTATGGCTTCAAAAATCTGTCGCTTAGGGTATTACTGGCCTTACATGGAAAAAGATTTTCTAACAAAGGTTAAAACTTGCGACACGTGTTAGCGCTATGCAAATCTTATACACATGTCACCTACAGAGTTACATACGACTCAGATAACATGGCCGTTTCAATGATGGGGACTAGACATCATAGGTCCCATCACCCCAAAATCTTCAGCAGGTCATAGCTTCATAATTACCGCTACTAAGTACTTCACAAAGTGGGTAGAAGCTATTCCTTTACGGAAGATCACATCTCAACAGATTTGCCATTTCATCTTAGACAACATTGTAACCAGATTTGGTCTCCCGATGACTATTGTGACCGATAACGGGCCACAATTTAGTAGTATGGAAACAAAATCCTTCTGTGATAGCCTTGGCATTAAACAATATTTTTCCTCACCCTATTACCCGCAAGCGAATGGTCAAGCTAAATCCACAAACAAAGTCATCATCAATCTGCTCAAGAAAATGCTCGACAGAAACAAAAGACGGTAGCATGAAAAAATCCTCTATCTACTATGGGCATATCGTACTACATGTAGGATGGCTACAGATAGTATGCCCTATGGCTTAGTCTACGGATCTGAAGCAATGCTGCCCCTTGAATTGCAAATTCCTTCTCTGAGAATGGTCCTCTTCATGATTATAAATAAGACTCAACACACCGAGTCTCGGATAATGGATTTGAATTCTGTAGAAGAGAAGTGAATACAGACGCTTGATACAATCAAAAAGTATCAAGACAGCAGAGGCAAAAACATCATCACAATCTTTAGCAGCCTCCGATCAAGAAGGGAGATTTAGTTCTCAAGGCCATTCACGAACTAGTGGGCAAATTCTCTGCAAACTGGGAAGGCCCTTTCTTGGTGACTGATATGTATGGCAACGAAGCCTTCAAGCTAGCAGATAATGACGGCAATGAGCTACCAAATCCCGTTAATCATATATATTTGAAGCGGTACTACATATAGCTGCATCTCCAGTGTGAACATCAGGTATGGCCATAATCGTCCGCTATGACGCTAAACTGGCAACAATCGTCCGCTATGACGTTAAATTGGCAACAATCGTCCACTACGACGTAAAACTGGCACTCCCTTCACGCGTCTGCCACGACACTAAACTGGCACTGATTTTCCACCATGATGTAAAACTGGCAAGTTGTAACCGTCCGCTACGACGTAAAACTGGTAGTGTTATATAGGTCCGCCAAGATGAAAAACTGGCAGTTTCTGCACGCGTCTGCCACGACGCTAAACTGGCACCGGCTGTCCACCATGACACAAGAATGGCAAAGGTAAGTAGTCATCTACTAAGATGTAAAACCAGCATAGACCTGTCCCTGGGTCATGAAATAAAACTAACATCCACAACACAGTCTGCTGAGACCATAAATCAGCTTCGCCACTGTCCGCTATGATGTAAAACTAGCATTTCTCGGTCTGCCCAGACTTTAAACTGGGACCATGGTCTGCTGAGACTTAAAACCAATACCCACAGTCTACCAGGACTTAAAACTGGGACTCACAAGCTACCATGATGCAAGTCAAGCGAACGCGATCATCTGTGCAGCCGTGAGGCAAACGAGATGGGATGTTGGCACAGCCCCATCGTCACTACCTCACCGACATTTGTTGATCTCTCAAATGTGCTAAAGGGCATACTACTGACCCCTCAGAGATACCTTCACTGCACCTATTCCAGCGGTGGTACCTCTGAGAGGTTAGTTTCACTGTCCGGAGCCCCAATGAAGTTCTCATCAATTACGGCTTTGGGGATCTTCGCTCATCATCGCTATCAGGCTCTGGCTTCACAGATTCACCTAGCTAGTTCTTTACATAACCAGTCAGGTGTGTTGAGTCTGATGTTCTTTGGCGGTGATATGCTGGGCCGAGCATCAAGGTTGAAGACTCTAGCCTCGTGCTACAATTCTTCCTTCACAGCCGGTTCACTTTATCTCGTCTCAAATAGTACTTATTTCAACAACCTCGCTGGTAATTCGCATGTACAATGGTACCCTCTATTTTCTTCTTTGGTTGCAGGTTACTTGTTACGAAGACATCGTTCGAAGGTGCGTTCATCTAAGTGATGTAATACCGACAGTGTTTTGAGATAGCTGCTTAAGTTAGCCTGTCCACTCGGAGGGTGCATCCTTGTGTTCCTCATAACCCTACCCCTAGCCCTTATCACTATCCTTAATTGTCCCATCCGCTTTCCGTACGCAAAATGTACATATGCAGCACACGCTTTCCGCATTCTCATTACAATCAAGTCCATAAGCTGGCGTAACGCAACTCGCCTAGTGGACGACAAAAAAAAGAGTGGGGTCGGCAAAATGGGTGAAACACATGTCACCCAGGTTGCGCAGATTCAACACAATTCATCTATGCAACCCCCTTTAACACAAAATGAAGGCATAACTCCATGCAAACGCAACCGTAGGAGAAAGCCTATTTCCTTATGTGTGAAAAAGCTATACCCACTCATTTGGGTCTTCCTCGAACCACATTTACATCTTCCCTGAACCTATTTCCTTGCATACCATTCTATCTTCCATTTCCTTCATCTCTGCTCCTCTATGTTGACAGGGTGACACTTGAGTACCTGTTGATAAACGCTGTTGGTATTTTCATCGGTCCGGTGTTTCGTATTCTTTGTCGACGTCTTTCGGGAAAGCCCTCTAATCGTCAACAAAGAGGGGCCATTGAAACACCGTGGAAATTGTGAATTGGCCTCAGGCGAAGATTCACGATTCAGGCAAAAGTTCGTGATAGAATTCCGGAAGATAGAACAAGCCAAAGCAAGGCAAAACGGTGCCCGGCATCAAGTCTCCAACTTCCTCACAAATTCCAATTTTACTATGTTTTCTATCTTTACACTACATTACACAACATAGCATAATGATGCTTAGCATAATTCTGCTTAACATAGTCTGATGTTAGAAGGTAACTTACTTCAGCAGATTTGGTGAAGCTTAAGGCTTAAGCAGCGTAATATGTGACTTCTCGCATATCCTGCTAAGTCTTTTGTCTAGGGTCAGATTTACGCTCTATTATGCAAGGTAGCGTAATAAGCTTCAAAAAGGTCAAAGGGAAAGTCGAAAAGAAGCACGAGAGATTGGCTCCTTTCTTTTTTACAGATTGATCACCTTACGCTCGTTACGCTACGCAGTGTATGTTAGTGTAATTTATCGTCGAGTTGATCATTTTTTACGCTTCTCTACGCTTTACTGCATAAATGAGCGTAAAATAGCTTGACTCACTATTTCCATGCTTTGTTATGCTCTGATACGTGACGCAGCGTAAACAAGTGTAATACAGCATAAAGCCAACTAAAGCAGTTACACATTTGCTACCCATACGCGCAATATGCTGATAAGCGTATTGCGTGTAATCATGAAGTAGCTTTGGCAAAAGAATTGACAGCGTACATTGCAATGTGACGTGACATAGCCAGTTCGTCAAGTTAACAGCATCCAAAAAATTTGAGACACGTGTCATCAAGGCCGTGCCTTTTCTGCATATTATAAATACCTAAGTTGGAGAAGAAAAGAAGGGCAGTGGGACTTCTTCTCATCTTTTCTTGAATAGAGAGCAACGGCTGGCATTTTCAACTTTTGGCAGTTATCATCCTTGAGCAGAAGCAAGAGACATTTTTTGGAGCATTTGGCAGCAGGAGCGATCATACCTTTTGGTGAAGATACAGTTCTCCCATCGGTGATCCTTGGCAGTTTGGAGCAGAGACTATCCAAAGTGAAGAAGATAGATCAGAGATCGAGAGAGATCATTTGGTGCAGTTGGCAAGATCTATTGATCAGACATAGTTGGTCGATAGACATTTGAGCTTAACCTTCCTTGCACTCTGTCTTTGGCTTACAAGGTAGACCGAGCTCCATTCTACACTCCTTGTTAAATAGTTTTCTTATTATTTTATGTATGTTTCGCACAAGATAATCGTAATCTTCCCATTGTAATTTTTTATACATGATACTCGTTCTTTCAGGTCAAAGTACAGATCTTGAAATCACGCATTTCTCTTAGATCCAATTCCCTTTGTTGCGTTAACGTTGTCATTATTGCAATTTATTTACATCGTTTTCCTCTCCTTTCGCGATTTATCGAATCAAATCGTTCCACGAAACGCCTATAATCTTCGTTGATTTACTGATTTAGTAAGTCCCTGTCTGATCGACAAGACCGTTCAGGGCACTACGGATTCGTTTTCTCCAGCATAGCCGTCCCACAGATCCGTGGTTAAGACTGTGTACACGGATTTTTGTTGGTATTCCAGCTGCCGACATTTTCCGTCGTAATAGGCTCCAAACTTGTGAGAAGAGGGAGAGCCAAAACTGTTCTGACTCTTCTTTGTTCCATGATCTATTGCAACGATTAACAATCATAGAGGAATCATGCAACAACTGAAAGGGCACATGTGGTTTATAGGGTAGAAGGTTCGATCCATTAGTCCACTGAAGACCATGGAAGAGACTAAGAATCAAAGCATCCAAATGCAAGTACTGATGAATGAAGTGATAAAGTTTGTCAAGGTAGTGGTGAATAGTTCTGGAAGCCCCATATAAGTTTTCAAACATATCCCAAGTAATCCACTGATTGGTGAGACAATGACATCTAAGGGAAACAACTCTCTTTTCAAACCAAATGGTGGTTATCCTAGCATTTGAGGTGGCTAGAGGAGCAAGCGATAGGAGCAGCCACCAAGGACAAATCTTAGAAAGGAGAGTAGGATTGATATGAACATTATTCCAATTCACATGATAATGTAAGACCTGCCAAGCCTTCCAAATGCTTTTGAAAACATGTGTTCCAAGAATGATAATGTGATGAGAAGAAGGGATCCAATTAATAAGGTGGATACCCTTCTAGATAGACTTATTCTTAGGGAATGCTTCTCGAAGCCTTAATTGAAGAAGATTCCCAATAATATTGGGGGCTTCTAGGTGCTGAACCAACCACTTAGCCACAAGGGTAAGACCTTTCTTAAAGGAGTTCAAAATGCCCAATCCACCTTTGTTCTTAGGAAGAGTTACTATATTCCAAGCAACATGATGAAAGCCTCTTTGGGAATCTTTAGACGACCACATGAAGTCTCGAAATAATCATTCAAGCTTTTGATAAGAAGCATGGGAAGGGGCCCAACATGAATGATGAGTGGCGAGGTACCCCTACACTCAACCATATGAAACGAGCGTAGCATGTGCGATTCGGTCGAACTCCGTAGACTAAATGCCTAAACGCCCCATGGAACACTTGGGGTTAATCATTCGTTGTCTTCCCAGACTTACGTGTTGTTGTCATGGTGTATGGTTAAGTAAGTCCAAGGTATATAATTTTTATGGTTTTTTATGGTTTTATCTCCTATGATAAAGGGTGAAGGGTTGAGAGACTAACTAACTCTAACTAAGGACCTAAGTCTAAATTAACTAGCGTTAGCATCCATTCCCACTTACCGTACACACCCTGAACTACGCAACTATGGTTACCAAATGCTAATCGTGACTGGGATCACCACACGTAACTCACGTGCTCGAAGTGGTTGTACTAAGGTACCTAACTAGCCTAAGTGTGATGAGCAGCTGATTCCTTGACTAGCCATACACACCTGTAGATGCTCGTAATCAAGTTGTACTCATCCCGCATTCTAGGAGACAAGGGTGAGAGAATCTAATCGTGATGAGTAGCTGATTCCTTGGTTAGTCGTACACATTCGTCAATGCTCGTAACCAAGTCGTACTCATGTTGCGCTAACAACAGGTAATAAATGACATGTAATACAAACTATCCATGTACTGCAAGGTTTATCCACAAAGCTCATCTTTATTGCCGTACACAACTTGCGTTTAGGTACAAAGCTGCTCGAATAAAGATCCGTTCACTTGGGGACTCCTACTACGGGCACATGGAAAATATTCTATCTCTGGGGTGATCAATCCACTAGAGCTTCGCTACTTCTAGCCTAGGATGGGAAATGAGGGGAGTGCCACCTCTTATTTATAGATTTGATGATGAACCACGATATCGCGTACGCGATATCGCAGGGGATGACGCGATATCGCGATGGCCACGATATCGCGTATGTGATATCGCGGTGCATGCGATATCGCATCTCATCATACCCCCATGACTGAATGAAAACTTGTTCTCGAGTTCCTTACAATAATATCAGGTAGGTATGGAATTATTGAGGGAAATGGAACTAATGGGATGACATGTGAATGGATCATTATTACAAGGCTTGACAAAACTGGTGTTCATGACAATAGGGGTTAACACCTTATTACAATGACATTAGGCCTTTGTTGGCAATTGAGAAAGAGAGAGAGAGAAAGAAATATTGGTGCTACCAATGCCAAAATTGTGCCTTCATTATCCATCCATAAGCGCACCGTCGATCTTGCTCCTTGCATAGTTGCTTCAACACTGCTCCACTCCAAGTGTTTGCTCCAGATCCAATCCGTTGTTTGCATGTCCACCATATGCACACACAACACAATCATATATTAGCAAGGGTAATTGAATCATCATGTAATTGATACCTTGCTTCGGTGTAAACTCATTGGCTAGGTTGTGGTATGGTTGATATGGATCTGGGAATATGTGAATGATGACTACCAAAGGGGTAGGGGTTAGGAAGAAAATCAAAAAATTTTGGGGCAGGGAGAAAATCAAAAAAATCAGGCCCCATACCCCCATGACTGATCGCGAACCTCCGATAGCATTAGAATGGAGAAAGAAAAGGAGTAAGAAAGATAGATAAAAAGGGACAACTATGGCATCGATGAAGTGGATGTCAAGATGGAAATGAACAAAAATAAAATTAATTGCAAAATGTTAAGGAAAAGAATTTAACTAAGGCTCCAAATAGGAATGTCAGTGGGTCCTCCCCAAAGCAGGCTCATGCCCTTAATGCCCTAACAAACCCACATCCAAAGAGTCTGTAGGCCCAGGGAATGTCATTTGAAACAAGAGTTAAAGTCTTAACCACAAGCATTGACCAAAAAGAAAACAATGCATCGACCAAAATATATACACTAATGATACAACTAGTAATGAGGTGAGCAATGAAGAGAAGAGAAACGGAATGGAATCCCAAGAATAAGGTGGTGTATAGCCCCTTGTGTGTTTGATGATTAATGTAACTTGGGAAATCTCATTCCAACACCGGCCTCAATCCAACCACATCTAGTGACTTCGCATCAACGCATTCGGTTACACCATCCACTTGGGTAACAAGAATGCATGCTCGAAGAGCCACCACCATTCTAACGAAACAAAGGAGAGAATGGAAAGTGAGAAGGGCCTTAGTTATAGGGAACAATTTTGGTTCCATAACCAGTTCTTGTAGCCCAAGTTTATTCATCTAAGGGGTGTGCTTTGAATACTCACTTGGTTTTTTTCTTTTTTTGTTTTGTGTTTGTATGCGTGAGAACCATACCATGCAAAGACTTCTTATTTTTATTGTCTCAGCTTCCGATAATTGGGTAACATTGGAACGGCAGAAAACTCAAGAAGAAACATTCAAGCACCCAAGAGAATGACCAACAAAAAAGCATCAAGTTCCTTTGAAGTCACACCCTTTTCAATCCATGAGTCCTTCCTTAGTTTGAGAAATCCCCAGTCACCAATTCGTTTAAGTTCTTATTAAGAAGGGGACTGTACATTTCCAAGCCAAGAGAAACCATAGAAATTGGTGGATGGATGGATGAAGTGGTCTCATTGCCTACCATATCAGAAGAAACATACCTTAGTATCAACATTGTGACTTAAAGGTAAAAACCAAACATTAGCAATCAATGTAAAAATAGTTCATACCATCATGAAGAATGCTTATTATGGGACAAACTTATAGGGTGGATCACAGACACACACACACAAATTGAAAAAGTATAACGATGTTGTAAAAAAAACGAGAAAAGTTAAAGAATTTTGTAAAACAAAAAGTAGAAGAGTTAAAGAAATTTGTAAAACAAAAATGTGTAAAACAAAAACATGTAAAACAAAAACTTAAAAGAACTGAGGGCCCCATATGGTTAGCATAGGTGGCCATCTCCCCCATGACTGAGTTGTAAGGGAGAGATCCGAAATAATGAGCGTTTGTTTGAATTTTGTAGAAGTGCCCAATTTCTCCCAACTGATGTTCGTAGGTTGAGGGGTGGAAGTTGGCGATGCTCATACTTCAATGTGTCTATGCCTTCGTTGTTGGCATGGGTTTTCTCAATTTGTTCCATGCATATTTGTCTGCTCCTTCTAGCTGTCAACCATGGGATGTCTTCTACTGGTTGTGTGGTTGCTACATACAGGCATCTTTATTTCAATGTTTCCTAGGCACACCTGTTACATGGAGGTATTTCCTCCATATCATCACCCGATGAATCACTTTATGTGATGCATGGAACTTTCCTCTTCTTGATCTTTCCACATATGTTCATCTTGGACATTTCCAAGGAAAGATCGTTGATCCTAAGGCATGCGTCTACTGTGCTAAGCCATGCCCTTCCCATTATAATTGGGAAGTCCCCTTTGTTGTTGTTAACTTCGATCACCAGAAAATCATTTGGGTAAGGCCAACCACACACAGTGGTGATGATGTCCTCCACCAATCCCAAGGGAATGGTGATAGACTGGTTTGCCAGCTCTAGTCGAATGTTGATCTTCTTGAGTTGGGGCAAGTTCCAGGCCTGATACATCTCTTGTGAAATTAAGTGGACTCCAGAACCTGAGTCAAGAAGAGCCCTATGTGGTTTATTTCTATCAATCTGCAAATAGATTAAGGGACTTCCAGAGTTAGTTATTTTCCTAGGAAGGTGGCCTACCTTGATCCAGTTGGTTACGGTATGCATTAACATAACCGTATGTGTTATGCTCTGTTGGACTGAAGGGTGCTCCGAAGTGTTAGATGGTGGAGGAGTGTACATGGCTTCAATCACTTGTTGTTGCGAGAGTTTGTCTAGGCTTTTGGTTCTGAAGTAAGGTCTTCTCTTTTTATAGTTGTTAGAACCAGTAGTAGGTTGGATATTTACAGCTCTTGCAACGTGACGTTGCTACGGTTGAGGAGGAAGTTCCCCTTGCATTGTTGGAGCAAGAGGTGTTATGGGAACTACTTGTGTTGGAAGAGGTGCGGATGGATTAGGAGGATGGAATGAGTGTGAGATGTCTCCTGGAGGAGAAGGAGTCCTCCTGAAGTACTCTCGAACTTGGTAGTAATGGTTGGGGGTTGTGTGACCCATAGAGTCACTTGGAGAAATCGGCTGCTGCACATAATATCCATAAGGACTGGGTTGCCGGTAAGGGTACCGTTGTGTTAGCGGTGGAATCCCCCATGACTGTGGGTATTGCCACTGCTGATGCTGTTCGATGGGCTGTGGTGGAGTTCCACTTGGATAATACATTAAGGGTTGGTGGAACTGCCTTGGGTTACCTTGTGGATAAGGTAACCTGCAGGGTGTTTGCCATTGGTTGAGTCTTGGATTAAGGGCATACACCCCAAACTCCTATAGATGTGAGATGATGGGGCAACATCCCTTAGGATGGTCATAATGGTAGATCTCACATCCACCATCATCGTCTGAATCCGAATCCTTAGCCACATTGGAGTTAGTGATTTTTCCCTTACCCTTGTTATGTGCAGGGTCTAAATCTCTGCACTTTTTCTTACCTTTGTCACTACTATGTTCAACCTTAGACTCTTCTACAATTTTCAAGACTGTTTCAATTCTTGAGTCTAAGGAATCCCACATTTGGTCTACTTTGGGCAATACCTCGGTTGTTAATTTTTGGATCGGCAAAGTTTTTCGATTCACCAACTCTTCGATTGGTGACTCATCCTCTTCATCACAAAATTTCACTCCCTTCTTTCAAAGGGAGGGATCACGGTTGTACTCTTCTACACTTTCCCTTTTGTGTAGCTCACCCTCTTCATTTTCTACTTGCTCCAACAAGCTTTGTACTTCATGGACTCTGAGTTGTGAGAGTCTCCCTTGGGCATAAGTCCCAACGGTTCTTCTAGTTTCATTCCTTAGCCCATCCACGATGTGGTGAAGTTGATCCCGCTGAGCGTACCCATGGCCTGGGCAACGATGTAATAATGTGTAATAGCGGGCCATGGCAACATCCAAGGGTTCATGTGTACCTTGCTTCTAGCCTTGGATCTACTTACACAAATTGGACACTTTGGAGTACATTTGATACTTTTCATTGAACAGTTCTAGCATCATACTCCACCTCCTGATGGTTTTCGGTTCTAAGGACCGATACCAACTCTCTGCTTCTTTGGTGAGTGTCCTCGGGAACAACTTAAGTTTTTGCCACTCATTTTCTATATTTTGCAAGGCACAAGCATCGTGGAATGCCTATAAATGATTTTGCGAATCAACATTGTATCCCCCTTCAAACCGTGGGATGTTGTTCATGTCTAATGATTTGATCCAGCTATCCTTTAAATGCCTTGTGGGAATCCTAACTGCCTCTGTTATGTCAAGCATACTTCGGGTTGTGAGTAGGGGCTTGTCATGATTGTCTCTTTCATGATGCCTGTGATGTCTGCGTTGTTCCCTACTCTCCCTACGTCCTTGCCCTTATCCTATCTCTCAACCTTCCTGTCGAGGTCTTTCATCCTTCTTACTTTTATCCTTGCCTTTATGTTCATGGTGGCTGCGCCTAGATGTGGAAGGAGAGGGTGAATGATGTGAAGAAGAGGAAGAAGAAGGAAAACCATCGCCATGACGATGTTTCTTGCCTTCTCTTCGGCTGCTATGGCCCCGATCATTGTGATGATCAAAGTGCCCATCCTTAGCATGAGCAGTTGTTCCCTCTGTAAACAACTGGTGTTCATGGGCATCAGAACCAGGGATATGTATCGTTGATCCTAGGTTCTGATACTCATCCTCCTCACCATCGTTAGGAGGGGGAACATCCTTTGCTAAAGAACCTATGATAAAGGGTTCCTCATCTCCTATTTCGCTAAGGACGTGCAGGGTTTTGCCCTTCAAAAAAGCATGTTGACTCTCCTACCTCAAGTCTCTCATACATTGGGGATATGTGGGATAATAATCACTCATGTCAAGATCTTCAAAAATGTATTTAGCAAATAATTTTTGCATACTAATCTGTGCCAAGGCACGAAAAAGCATCCAAGGAACTGATCGATCTGGGGGTAACACAATGTTACCTTGCAAATCTCTCCATTGCAGATGTTCATCTTGATGGAGGATAAAAGTGAAGTCTAGAATATACTCATCAGAATGAGTATAAACTATCTTGTATTGTTTAGGACGTGGCTAATTTTGGTTATGTTTTTTATCTTGCCGACTGTCTCGTGTGTGGTCCTTAGGTGGTGAGTTTCTCTTATGAGAAGAAGGCATTTTTATCGATGTGCTAAATTCACCGTTATATAATTTTTATTTAATTAACCCAAAGGTTCATTAAGGCTCACAACGATGTGAGTGATATCCCTTATGTTCTATTCGGCGCACAAACACTTAGTCCCCGGCAATGGCGCCAATGATGAGTGGTGAGGTACCCCTACACTCAACCATATGAAATGAGCGTAGCAGGCGTGATCTGGTTGAACTCCGTAGACTAAATGCCTAAACACATTATGGAACACTTGGGGTTAATCATTCGTTGTCTTCCCAGACTTACTTGTTGTTGTCACAGTGTATGGTTAAGTAAATTTGAGGTATATAATTTTTATGGTTTTTTATGGTTTTATCTCCTATGCTAAAGGGTGAAGGGTTGAGAGACTAACTAACTCTAACTAAGGACCTAAGTCTAAATTAACTAGTGTCAGCATCCATTCCCACTTACTGTACACACCCTAAACTATGCAATTGTGGTTACCAAACGCTAATCGTTACTGGGATCACCACACGTAGCACACGTGCTCGAAGTGGTCGTACTGAGGCACCTAACTAGCCTAAGCGTGATGAGCAGCCGATCCCTTGACTAGCCATACATGCTCGTAGATGCTTGTAATCAAGTCGTACTCATCCGGCGTTCTAGGAGACAAGGGTGAGAGAATCTAATCGCGATGAATAGCCGATTTCTTGGTTAGCCGTACACATTCGTCAATGCTCGTAACCAAGTCATACTCATGCTGTGCTAACAACAGGTAATAAATGACATGTAATAAAACCTATCCATATATTGCAAGGTTTATCCACAAAGCTCGTCTTTATTGCTGTACACAACTTGCGTTTAGGTACAAAGCTGCTCGAATAAAGATCCGTTCACTTGGGGACTCCTACTACGGGCACATCGAAAATATTCTATCTCTAGGGTGATCAATCCGCCAAAGCTTCGCTACTTCTAGCCTAGGATGGGAAATGATGGGAGTGTCGCCTCTTATTTATAGATTTGGCGGTGAACCGTGATATCGCAGACGCGATATCGCAGGGGATGACTCGATATCGTGACAGCCGTGATATCATGTCTGTCAGATGAGATAGTTACCGACGAGGGTGAGGGGTTTGGTTTTCCATTTTTTGATTTTCCTTTGAATTCGAGAGAGTACTTGGCCCCATAGCTTTGAAGTTGGGCCTCTAAAGCGAAAAGGGATTTCCAAGAGCGTAATGATTTCATGATCTTGAGTACGCTTTCAACTATAATTGGACAAATGGTTGCAATTATTGGTGAAGCTATATATTGAAGACTTATGCCAATTTATCACAAATTTAGAGAGGGAGCAATATTACTCAACTTGAGACAAGAGACGCTGCACATTAATAGCATTGTTTTGAATAAGGAAAAAGGAGTCATCAACAAAATGCATATTGAGGAGCTGATGTTGAGGAGAAGATAGATGAACCCTAGATAAAACATTGTTTTGAATATCCAAGTTGATTTGATGACACATAAAATCAGTTGCAATGATGAAGAGGTAAGGAGCAATAGGGCAACCTTGCTTAACAGACCTATGAATAGAAAAGGAAGAGTGATGCCGAAGGTAGTTGCGATTCGTGCAGTAGCATCTGAGAATAAGCATTCTACCATATGAATGAACTTAGGACCAAAACCCAATTTAGTCATGGTTTGGATAATGAAATCCCACTTAATATTATCATAGGCTTTAGTGTAATCAAGCTTCATCAGGAGGATATCCTAACCCTCGTCCTCAGCCCACTCAAGAACTTCCCAAGTAGCCACCACGTTATTTAATATGTATCTTCCTAGGACAAAGCTAGTTTGCTGGGGGGAAATAATACAAGCAAGGATTTTCGTTAATCGCAAAGCCAAACATTTAGCCCAAATTTTGTAAACCACATTAAGTAAGGTGATAGGTTGCCAATTGGAGATACAAGTAGGATCTCCCGATTTAGGGAGAAGATGAATAATACCTTGGTTTAAGATTGGTCCAAAAGAACCAATAAGTGTAGCGTCTTTGATAACATGGAAGAGGTCAGAACCTACCAAATCCCAATGCTTTTGGAAAAATTTGATAGGAAAACCATCATAACTAGGGGCTTTCTTAGGGCTTAGGTTAAAGCAAGCCTGTCGAAGCTTAGCTAGAGTAATAACAGCTTCTAAAATTGTCAACATAGAAGAATTAACCAATCTAGGATAATTTAGAGTGACGGCTGTGAAGGATGCATGATCCATAGGAGTAGTGGTGAATAAGGCCTCAAAGTGTTCCTTAAGGTAAGAGAGAAGACTATTTTGGTCAGTGATAATGGATCCATTTATGAAGAGTTTATCTAAAGAGGGCGAAGGGGAGGACCGGTTAAGGTACTTAAAGAATTCGTTACAGTGCTCATCTTGAATGTTTAGCCAAGTGAGTTGGCTTTTAATCAAGGCACCTTGTGCCTTGTATACTTCACAATGTTGAAAGGCTATATGGGCTCTAGAAAGCTCCCCTTGTAGGTGACTATTGAAGGGATCATCAGTTAGTTTGGTTGTAAGGTGCTCAATGGTAGAGCATATGTTGGAGTACTCTTGTCGAGAATGAGAGGCAACTTCCTTACCATAATGAAGGGGGAGATTCCTAACTCTACTAGTAGTCTGAAGCCACCAATGGATCGAACCCCTTAGACCTAAGGGTCTAGGTTCAACATTCCAAAGGCAAGAAAGAAGTTGTTGGGCAGGAGGAGAAGAGAAACATTGACTATGTAATCTAAAGAGATGATAATTCCATCGTTGGTGGTCGTTATGAATCTGCATAGATAAAGTAATGGGGAAGTGATCAGATAAGGTTGCGTGTTGGTGGACTTTAGTAGTAGAGAGGGTCTGCCAAAAAGAAAGAGTGGAAAAATAATATCTATCTAACCGATTATAAATGTGAGCCTGCCGCTTACAAAGATTGTTCCAAGTGAAGAAAGTAAATATGGAACACCATACATCATTTTGGAATAAAACTATGAAAGTGGAATAATTTTTTTACTTTACGAAAATTAAATTTTTTTATTCATTTACCTTTATTGTATTGTTTTTAATAATGAGGTGTTAGCTTGGTGGTAAGACCCTTGATTTGAAAGCTCTAAGTCATGGGTTTAATTATAATAGGTAATGCTGACTTATAAAGTTTCCCTCAAAGGACCCCACCTAGTAGGATGAGCACTATGCCTCAAGGTAATGATCCTTATCTTTATTATATTGGTTTTCCTACAAGAATTTTTCTTCCATCGGCTTAGATTATTAGATGAACTACACTCTTAGTGTAAGAGAGTATACTTTATTAGTGGTCCAAATGTCACTTCCCTCCATAATTGGGACTAGATAAAGCATGAAGATCCATCTTAGATTCTATGCAAACCTAACTATCACACTCTTTGAGAATTACACAACCTTGATTCCTTGCATATTGCACTGTAAGAGTATGTAGGGAATCAAGACTAAGGCTTCTAATTTAGGCACCTTCCCTACTCTTCGAAGAAGAGGGTCAGGGCTACATGCATGTAGTTTTAATGACACATCATAAATAGCTTAAGTATTAATGTTTGCTTAAGTTTTATATGGCATTTGTCTATGTTAGTATCATGGGCAAGTGGGCTAGTCCCTTGTGTAATTATTTTTAGCATGGTTATTATATTAGTAACATTTAGACTAACTTGGGTTACATGACCCTTGATGTGATTGCATTACTTGATTGTTGAGGTGTAGTCCACCCTTAAGTTTGCCTTTAAGCCCTTATCTAGCAGTATTTCTAAGGACTTTGAGTGTGCTATGTTTATTAGGGTAGTACCATAACCCTAGGCACTAGAGCCAAGCTTTGGTACAAGTGGAAGGCCTATCAAATTTTTATATGAAAGTAGTTAGGTGTGAAGGAAGTGGTTAGAGTCAAATACGAAGGAAAGAGTTAGTGAAGAACCAGTCTCCCCTTAGCATATGCATATTTTGAAAGAGAATACTGTGATTGAAAGAGTGGTTAAGACATAAAAGAATGCACTGTTAGCAAAGATGAGAGAAACTGAAGTGGATAAGTTTTGTGAGCTTTCGTTGCCTAAAGCAGAAAACATTTCAAAGATTCACAATATGGCTACTTGAGTTCATGTTCATTATTTATAAAACCTGATCGGTTACGCACATAGCTTTGTTGTGCAAAATATTTATGCAGAAATCGCATAATGCTACCAGTAATGGACAAGGTTGAGTCTATACAATGGTGATGATAATAAAGAAATGCTTAAAATATATTCACTAGGTTACCAGGAAAATTTTAATAACATTGTTTGTTTCACCAAAAACATGTATAAGCACATCAGCACGGCAAATTTTCGTAACGTTGGTCCACTACTCAAACGTATGAACACCAGCGCACACAGTGCACAGTTGAGCAACAGCTCTTGTTTGACTTTTTAGTGAACGATATCGCATACATTTTGCAACGCACCCTCATATGTGTGCCACGAGTTTGACCACAAAGCATAAGATTGCTTCCATATAATTTCATCTATAACAAAGTATAAGATTGCTTCAATATAATTTCATCTACAATAAAATTATGTTTAACAGTATGATGATCAACAATATCTAACAACACCCTCATGTTCATGTGTCATGAGTTTGATCATAAAGCATAAGATTGCTTCAACATAATTTCACTTACAACAAAATCATGTTTAATAGTATGATAATCAACAAGTCTAGTTTCAAGAGCTTAAGTCTTTTGTTGAGGCTTAGGGGTGTAAGGTAAGTGGTTAGGACACTCATCTCTTAATTGAAAGATTGTGGGTTTAGTTCTTACCTGCACTTCGTGGTGGTGGCAGTAATGGAGTAGCCTTTCAATGAAACCATTTTCATTCATGGGTCACATCTAGCTTATTGTGTGGGTAAGGGTTGTGCTATTAGCCCTAAATTGTATTCCCTATTTAAAAAAAAGAAAAAAAACAAAGAAAACAAACTAAAAACTCAATTGACCGCTCAATTAATCATTTAAGGAAAGCCTTGGCAATGAAGACAAGTGTTTAAACTATGTCAACCATAAAGATTTGGGCAAAGAAATTAAAAGTATATAATAGGACATGAGATGACAAGATGATTAATATTTATCTTTTTGAAATTGAAGTTTTTAAAGTTTCATTATTATCTGAAAGAATAGTAAGTAAAAGTTGTTGTGTTTCGTTTGCAAGGGGGAATGTAAGGACTCCTAAGAATTTTCTTAAAACATGAAAATAGTTTTGACAGGCTTTGGTGAAGAATTTGGCTTTCAAAATATAGCAAATAGGGCTTGTGAAAGATTGAAACAAGTTAAAAAATTTTGGAAGATTATGTCCAAAAGTACCATGATATTTTGTTAGAAATTCTAGGTATAATTGAGGAGACCAAGTTCCAAATTTTCTAGTATAGCTTTAAGGTTTAGGTTCAACGTGAGTCAACAAATAGAAACGTAACAAAGTTTAGGGTGGCAATTCAGGTTTGTTAACATCTAGTGGATTCAAAGGAATAGAGGAGTGAGAAGCATGCATAGAAACAACATGGGAAAGTAGATTAAGGTAGAATAACAATTTTAATGGAAATGATGGTTTTGTTGTTTCATGAAGATTATATGAGCTGGCACCCCATGTACCCAATTATCTTACAGGGAAATGTCGAACTCCTCAAAAGCATAATAGGTTTTAGGATAAGGGGTCATGTTTTAGAGGCCCAACTACAAATCATCCAAGAAAAATAAAAATTAAATGTTATATTTATGTAGGGAAGATTGTCCTCAAAGTCCATTAAATAAAAATCATGGAAGAGGTTAAGATAGGAACTATAGGTTGAGTGCGCTTGAGTATCAACTTGATGCTCGATTGCAAGTGAAAAGGAACATTGATTAAGAAAAATGAATGGAAGATTATCAAAAATGACCATCCATCACATTCAAAGACTAATTGACCAAGTGGCAAAAGAGGAGGACAAGCTAAAAAAAAGGGAATCAGCTAAAGAGTACAATAGAGATTTATGAATCTGAAAGAGAGATGCACAAGTCTGCAACACACAAGAGGAGGAAACCTTGGACCAGGCTATCTAGAAAAAGACTATATTGATTCGTAAATCTATAAATGATATCACAACCAAGGTAGAGAAAATGTGGGATTCTATGGATGAAAAATTTGCAATTGCATTAATGATAGTGGAGAAAAGAACTAAGCAAGCCTTTGAAAGAGGCAAGGATAAAAAAAATAAGAAAGCATTTGGACAAAAAGGAAACATTGCTCTAGTAGCTGAGTGTTCAGACACCAATTCCACAAATGAGGAAGGTTACACTATGTGTTAGTATCAACATCCCAAGGGATGTTGTCCAGTCATAACACATCTACAAGAAACATTGGCATATGCACTCAATTCCAAATTTGTTAAAAGATAAATGCCCAAATGGTTATCTTATCCTCAAGGTAACTACCGATAGAATTTCCAACCAACGTATTATCCTAGTGAAGCATTACCTTAGCCACAAGAGCAATATCATCAACAGTGGCAACAACCCCAGTCAGGGTTCATGCCACTACCATGCCAACAATATCCATATCAACAACCGAACCCCTATGGATACTATGTCCAACATCCAATCTCACCAGCCAATGCAATTGTTTAGACTCCACAATATTATCCAATTGAATACCACAAAGAAATTTTACCAAGAATGGATTTGAACTCACACATGCATCCACCAACTGCTAATTCTCCAAGCCAACATCCAACTAATCCTTTACTAACAATTCCATCACCTACTATTCAAGGGGAGCTACCATCACAACCATAGCCGTGGAAAGCTGCAAAGGTAATGAACATACAAATATAGGGTCTTACCAACAACACTAAGGGCCAAATGAAGAAACATCATTTCTTGAGGACAAGTTTAGAAAAGGTTGGTAGAAGTAGGACTTCATTGAAAGTAACTTCTCATACAACAGATTCCCTTATCAAAAACAAGTTTGCATCATCTTCAAACACAAGCATTGAAATTGTCATGCTCATAGAAATAGTCACAAGCTGGATCAAGGTAGGGCTACTCCCAAAGAAGAGAATTGATCCAAGAATTCCTCTGATTTATCTACAAGTAACTAGAAATCTACCATGCAAAACTTTATTAGACTTAGGTTCCAGGGTAAATTTGATCTCTTACAAAATATATCAAACATGGAACCTACCACCTTTGAAGAAGTGCAATATCAAGTTGAAGCTTGTAGATCAATCTATCACTAGTTCTTTCGAATAGATAGAAAATGTAGTAACCATCGTTAGTGGATGGTCCTATTTAGCAAATTTTTTGGTAACCAAAGTGAATAACGATGACAAGGAATTCCCAATTATCATGGGGAGAGCATGGCTTAGCAAAATTGATGCTAAGTTAAATATGAGAGATTTATCTATTGAAATCTCTAAGGAAGATATGCATGGAGCCATAAAAATGTAGCAAATGCCATGCATTACTGCTGAAAATAAAGGGTGCATTCATGGACTGACACTTCAGAATGTTAACATAGTCATCACACCAATCCACAAGTATTAAGAACAAGTGTGCAAACAAGAAAGAGGAGGGGTAACTAAACCAAAAGACACCATGTGATCACTAACTAAGAACCAACAATAATCTAAAACATGCATGAAAACATCTAAACCACTTACTAATTCTCAATCTAAGAAGATTACTCCAACTAAGGACCTAAACATGCAATTAATAACTCATAATCATAAATCAAAAGGAAAAGAAAAGAAGGGTTTAGATGATAAAAAGTTAACTACCATTAAGATCATCTAGGATGTTAATCAAAAAGTTAAATCAATAAAGACGATACATGAACCACTTAGAGTGTATAATTTAAAAGATCTAGGGAGCATCTTTTGAACACTCACCCATGAGTTTAGTCATGGGGGAGATGCCTTATCGTGATTCAGGAATTAATAATGCTTTTTCATATTTTTTTTTTTACAATTCTTTTTACTTTTCCTAATTATTTGATACAATTTTTCCCATTCTTTAAGACTTTTAATTCTTTATACCTTTTCATAATTCATATTTTCATTTTTTTCATACTTTGTTTTCAAACCCTTTTCACATGATTTTTGATCGTTAATAAGACACATTACAAATAAAGACAAGATGTAGTCCAATCAGGTGAAGATTTTTGTATGTTATCAGGAATAGAGGAATTGATTACTCGAATAGTGTGCCCACATCATCCATCCATCCATTCCATTAATAAGAGGTTCTTACCATGGCCATAATGATATTCTTTTCCATTAGATTGAAAAAGTGAAGAACCAAGAGGGAATGTAAAGGATGTGACATCAAGGGGACTTGTGGATGCTTTTGGATCACTCTTTTGAGTTTTATCATATTGCTAAAGTTGTATTATATCCTTGTAGATCTAACAAAAATGGGAGTAAGAGTAAAATAAGTGCTACCGTAAATGGTTGTCATAGATAAAAATAAAAGAGCATAGAATAAATTTTTGAGGGTTCCACTAGAAAGACATGTTAGCAATGATTGAAGGTAGGTGGCTTCTTATAAATCTAAAAATAAAATAAAGTGCTATGAATAAAACTCATCCCTTGGACAATCCGCCAAGTGACAATATTCCTTGCAACATTGACAATCTTATGATTGTAAGTCCAAGAGATGAAACGATGTGATGTCACTGGAATGTGGTCTAGACTTGGTTTGAATCTTGGATAAAAAAGCTAGTGATTACTTTAACCACTAATAAAACACAAGAATTCATTATGCCTATGGTAAGATACCTCACGTTCTAATTTTTGGAATCCCTTCTAAGTCCATCTCATCTCACTGTTTTAATAGTTATAAATTGTGATTTTGTGTAACATATTGTTATTTTCCCAATTTGATGTACTAACATGTGTGTTTTTGCTAAATAGGTATATGTTACATTCAACTCCTTAAGTGCCTAAGGACACTTCTAGGCATGGTTATACAAGGGCATTAAGGGCTATAGTTTTCTTTGGGGAGGATCCACTTGTATAACTATTGTAACTTATACCTGCCAAACAATTTCACATCATCTTGACCCTTCCAAACATCAATAAACACTTTTCAAATCATTCACATTATCCATTCTAAAAATATGAATTCATTACCCTTCTTACCTGTTTGATGAATTTTCATAGCCCAAGATTCCTTTACTATGAACTTCCAATAATAGAGTTTTGACAAAAAATATGCATATTCCTATCATTCAAACCCTCTAAGAAATCTTAAAACCTTCCAAACATTCAATAGAATCAATTTTCCCATTAAACCTTCATGAAAAGTGAAATTTATAGGGCTCTAATATTGGGTCCGCATCGATATTAGATCCTTGATGTCAGGTCCTCAATATCAGGTTCCATAAAATCTATATATAGGTAGACACTTGGAAAAAATTTTCATCATTTTTCATTTGACACAAGGGAGAGTTTTTCAAATTTTCTTCTTTGATCTAAGCTTTGACCTCCTAGGTTTCCCAAGTCCTAACTTGACCATTATTACTTCAATTTTTGTGCTTTTTGAACCTATTTGATCATGGAGTGCTTATCTTAGTGAGGAAAATCTAAGCCAATTTTTTGAAACATTCTAATGCTTGAAAGGTATTTTTAAGGGTAAGCATGAAGTGAAAGTTAAAATTTTTAAGGAATTATTGAACATATTAATGCTAGAACACCCAAATAATATTCTTAAGGAATCATAACCATAAATATGAGCCATATATAAGAACAAAATGAAAAATTGTAAGGGGTTATAATGGAATTAACACTTATGGGATAACATTTTGCAAAAATTTTCTAACTCTACAATCCTAGGAACTAAGAATTTGATCTAATTAAAAGTATGAAAAAGGAAGGGAGTTATAAAAATTAGAGAACACCTGCTAATGAATCCTAATTCCTTAATGATTATAGATGGTCCCAAAGAGAGGAGCATAAGGAGGACCCCTTAGGAGCAAACAAACAACCAAGAGGCCAAGGAAGAGGTCGAACTAAAGAATAAGAATTAGAACATGAGGAGTAGGAGGCCCAATCATTTAACATTCATCAAGAAACTCCTACTATGGGACAATCGGTCCAAGGAGAGCTAGAAGAACCACAAGTGTTACTACAATGCCTCATGTTGTCACAAGACTTCCTCCAAGCCATCCAATAAAGATCCATTTCAACCATAGTCATTGTAGAGATGAACTTTGGCCTGTTCATGGAATTCATTTCTGAAGCAGTAAGGACACAATTGCAAGTATCACCAATATGGCCAACAATGTCATAGAATGCTGAATGATACATTGGAGAGACTTATCAATTTTGGCACAACAAGAAAGAAGGAACTATAGTCAACATTGAAGGAATCTTAATTTCATTCTCGATTAAGGTAATTACAAAAGCTCTGAATATACCAAATGAAGGGGCAAGGGTAGCACATCTATCCACCTAATCTGATCCTAAAACTAGAAAACTATGGCTAAAAAGGGCTTATGGCAAAGACGATAAGGGCTATAATGAACTAACTTTGGAAGAAAGAATATACTTCAAAATTGGCACTAATCACTTGTTCCCAACAAAAAGACTCAATCGACTATCAAGTTATGTAGCTAGAGGAAGTGCGATCTTAATGGGAAAACACAATGCCAACCTTGCACAACTCTATTTTATGGAAATCCAAAGTGGTTTGGAGAGAGAAAGGCAGGGAAACCAACACTTCCATTTCCTTGCCTTATCAAGAAGTTGTGCAAGTGAGCCAAAATCCTAGGATACACCAATGATGTTCCTAGGAGGGCACAAAATGCTTCATATGCTAAGTTGCTCAAATTAGCACCACAAAGGAAAGACCATGGTGAGGAGTAGGAACAAGAATAAGAATAGGAGCAACAACAATAGTAGCAAAAACAACAGTAAGTAGGGCCTAGTAGCCAATAATAAGAGTAACAATAGACACAACAAGAACAATAATAATAGTAAGTTCCACTGTCATCGTTGTAAGATTATAGATTGTTGATGAGTCACATGTAACAAATTGTAGAAATAATCAACTGAGGAACAATGGAGGAAGCTAATATTTATAGATTTATTGATAGTGTTATTAGGTCCATAGTTTCAGTAGATTCAACAAGTGGACAAATCTCATTACGGTTAGGAGAAGAGGCACAATGGTCACAATAGCTCTATGAGAATGCTACATCATTCCAAGTGGTGCTAGAGACCAGAGAGGGAGGCACAATAGTCGTAATGTAGCACCAAGGTGTAGTGGGAGTAGTAGAGGTGATCTTCGATCAAATCAAACAATCTTTCAATATACCTATTATACCACCAACTAATCTAACTATAGCCAAAGATGTTCAATTGTTAGCTAGAATCTCAATGATTCTTACTAATCATGAGGATGTGCTCGATAAACTATTGCAGACTGGGTAACTCATGACAACACTTTTCAACATCACTAGTGATGTCATTGTAGTACAGTCTGAGCTCATCACCACCAAAGGAAAAGTGGTCATGGTAGAGACAAGGGCATAGCATGTAGAAAATGAAATTCTGAGCTTACAAGAAGAGCTTGCAACCTTGAGAGCTAAACAAAGGGATCCAACTCAATTCATTACATTGGAATAGATAGAATAATTTAGAATAGAGTAGATAAATCACTTGATCAAGCAAAATCAACAACTAGCAACTAAGAAGGAGAAAGCTGTATGAAATGCCTTAATAGTTGAAGCACAAACATATGCTCATGTTAGGGCACTTACCACACTACAGGAAGAAAATAAACAAATTAGCACTAATAACATGAGGTTGATCACTATAGAAAGCAAAAAAACATTTTAGAGGAGAGCATCCACTAGTTAAGGGAACAACTGGTGAGGGTCAACTAAGACATGAGCTACGTCATAAGAGAAAATGAAATCCTCTCTATGGAGGTGGTATGTGCCATCCATAAAAAATTAGCTATTGAAATAAGTGCAAGGAAAAATGAGGCAAAGAAAGATGAAAGGCTTAAGAAACACTTCTGTGATTAGGTGGGCATGTACAAGTAGATCAACAAAAAAGAGATCCAGATGATAAAAGCTAGAATTAGCATTATTTCAGCACTGAATCATGATTGGAAATCCATTTTGGAGAGTTATGCCCTAGTGCACCAAGTGGAAGTGAAAAATAAATACCTATAGATCAAGAAACTAGAAGAGTACATTGTGCCGACCGAAATCGTCGGTGCAAGGCTGGAACGTGACGAACACCGAAAGAGATGCGGGCGAGCACAGTTGACCCTGCCTCCGCTTGAGGGCGAGCTGGAGTGGGCGAAGGCAGAGTGCCTTGAATGGTCCGCACGCGGATCAAACAAGGACTTCCCCGAGCGCCGCCGAAGCGTTATACGCTGGGTTATACGTAAACAGGGTGTAAGCAATGAATCAGGCGTGCACGGCGTAAACAGCACAGCGTGAGCGTACGGGCGTGACAGCATAAACAGAAATGAGCACAGCGTGAGCGTACAGGCGTGATAGCGTAAACAGTGAATGGATGTAGGGCGTAAGCAGGCAGACGACGTGAACATTGGGCGTACACAAACGAAGACGGAGCGAAAATGCAAGCGGGCATGAACGAGGAGTGTGCCAAATTGACGTAAAATTGAGAAAGAGCTCACAGCAAGCGTAAACAGTGGTCATCTTCGGACGTGAACCGAGCGCGGAGCGCGAACGCAAACCGGCGTAAACGAGGCGTGCGCCAAATCAACGTAAAACTATAAAAGAACTTGCAATAAATGTAAACAATGGATTATAGAGTTAAAATGTTGTGCACCGGTCTAACGCAGTTGTGTAGGGACACAAGGCGGACGTAAAGCCCCGGTGGACAGAGGGATGCAGCTGGCAGACACGGTGGGCGAAGCGCGGACTGTGCTCAGCGTGCAGCGTGCAGGGCTTTCAGCGTAAGCGTGAGCGTGTGAGGGTTTCAGCAGCGTAATTGCTCTGGGTCGGCTCTGGTAAATTTTTGCGGACCTGGTGAACGTGGAAAATTGGGCTATTTATAGGGGTAGGGTTACCGGGAAAAGCGGATGGGGGGACACGTGGCGTATAGACCGGGCGTTACAATTTAGAAACTCGGTACATGCTGGGCGTATACATTACAAGCTGGCATGTACGCTGGGCGTACACGCTGGGCGTACACGCTGGGCGTATACGTTGAGCGTAAACATTTACAAGCTGGCGTGTATGCTGGGCGTACACACTGGGCGTATACGCCGGGCGTACACGCTGGGAGTATACGCCGGGCGTAGACGCCGGGCGTAGAGACCGATGGATGTCCACTTGCTTCAATCCTTGCTCTTTGGTGTAATCTTCATGTTGCCATTGGAAATCCTATCGTCGAGCGTGTGCCCCTGCCGTACCTGGGCGTGTATACTGAGCTGGGCGTGAACGCTGGGCATAGACGCTGGGCGTAGACGCTGGCACAACACTTAAAGGATTTTTTTGTGGTGTTTCATTGGCCCCTCTTTGTTGACGCTTGGAGGAATCGACCCGAGAAGCGTCGACAAAGAAGCGCAAAACACCACGAGCAGCGCGATAAAAGCCTTGTCCCCTGTCACCTGACCAGACCTCATCATACCGTGTTCAGTGGTAAATGGGGTTGAAAGGGTGAGAGTGGAAACTGGCAGGAAGGAAGGGATCGTGGGGATCGGTCGTTGCCCGAGAGACCATGCTCGGAGAGTAGGGTGCTCAGGTGTGCAGCATGCCGGTCCTTGTCGATAGCCATCTTTCAGCCGACTTGGAACTCAAGCGTGCGATGTGCGTCCTTTGGTGGAACGGTGCTCTTGGTGGTTTTTCAAGAGAACCAGTTGTCACTACCAAAGCCACGGGGTGATGTTTTGCATTCTTTGGAGGAACAGCTCCCTTCTTTGGGGAAACCGTTAGCGTAGAGCCAAAGCCATGCGATAGGCAGTTTCTTGATTGCGTTTGACATGATTTTTTTTTTTGAACTTGTACTCACGTGCGAATCTTGTGTTCTATGTGTTACGACTGCTGTAGCATTTCGCAGTGTGCAGTGGTTTGGTAGACAGATAGTGGGCTTTCGGGGAACGGGAATATGCGGGTTAACGGTTCGATTTAGTCTTGCCAGGTGAACAAATGGACATTGCCTCATCTTGCTACTTATGGTGAAACGCGCTCTCGTACGAGAACTTCCGAGCGTCATCCTGCAAACACAACTCCAAAGAGACAAGAAAACCATGAGTGC